>OY856410.1:1485167955-1485342955 GCA_963693085.1 Alisma plantago-aquatica | reverse complement strand
GTTGATATCTTCAATTACTTTTTGCATTGCATAAGGAATCAAGCTTCAACTATATTTTATTTAGATTCCCCTCGATTTTCTGATCAACTTTCATGTATAACATGTCCTTATTCGACCTACCAATAATTATATATGATTTTTGTAAGGAATCACTTACCACAGCCAATGAGAGGGCGCCACGTCGATTTATGCATGCAATACGACTTGTTTTCTTTGGAAAAATTTCGAAATGTCCAGGATACCCTTGGTTAAGTCGACCAGTTCCTTTAGCCCGCGGGGGTAGGAACGTCCAACAACAACTCATCATCTTCAACCTTGCGCGGCTACAGTGCCGCCGCCCTAGCCGCGCACAGGGTGGCTTCTCCACCACTCCTGGGTCCTCGAAGAGCTTCGGGGACATGCTCCCTACCCTCGTCACTCTCTGGTGCAGGTGGGGATTCCTTGGGTCAGGCCGCAGCGGCCGTGGACTGGTTCTGCAAGCCTGCGGCTCGTAGCTTTGCTGCAGCCATGCTGCAGGTGTGCCACCGACGTTTGGGCGCCGACCGATGCTCCAAGGCATCCGCTGATCATACAGGAGTCATCGGGGTGCATTAGGCTGCTCAAAATAGATTATATTCAACATATTCCAACTTTAATCATGAAATTAATCAATTAAAGACATTAATAGTCAAACTAGTCAACATTAGGGTTTCAAGGCCCATTAAAGTATATTCATGCACATGGACTTTCAATTAAACTAATTACGTGTAAAATTCATCTTTTTTCTTCCTAATGTTCGTTTTTATCATTAACATGCTAATATCAACTTTAATCATCTATTAAACCCCACTAATTACTTTAATCATATCAAAATAGGGTTCTTTAAACATTAATACATTAAAGTTGATATCTTCCATTACTTTTCGCATTGCATAAGGAATCAAGCTTCAATTATATTTTATTTAGATTCCCCTCGATTTTTTGATCAACTTTCATGTATAACATGTCCTTATTCAACCTACCAATAATTATATATGATTTTTTGTAAGGAATCACTTACCACAACCAATGAGAGGGCGCCACGTCGCTTTATGCATGCAATACGACTTGTTTTCTTTGGAAACATTTCAAAATGTCCAGTATACCCTTAGTTAAGTCGACCAGTTCCTTTAGCCCGCGGGGGTAGAAACGTCCAACAGCAACTCATCATCTTCAACCTTGCACGGCTACAGTGCCACCGCCCTAGCCGCGCGCTGGGTGGCTACTCCACCACTCCTGGGTCCTTGAAGACGTTCGGGGACATGCCCCCTACCCTCGTCGCTCTCTGGCGCAGGTGGGGACACCTTGGGTCAGGTCGCAACGGTCGTGGACTGGCTCTGCAAGCCCGCGGCTCGCAGCTTTGCTGCAGCCGTGCTGCTGGTGTGCCATCGGCATTTGGGTGCCGACCAATGCTCTAGGGCATCCGCTGATCATATAGGAGTCATCGGGGTGCATTAGGCCTTCTCCAGCATGGCTCCACATCCCTCCGTCATTCCAGGGAACACACCTTCTGTGGTTTAGGGTTTCTCGGTTAAGAACCAAGAAGAAGATGTGGGAGAGAGAGGGAGAGGTGGGATCTATCTCCAATCAACCTAAGGGCATACCCCTTATATAGGGGAGTGTATCCCCATCCAGATACGTTGCTCCAAGAGAAACCGAGCCCCACTCTTTAAAGGAAACCTGTTTCTTCAAGGAGAAGCAAGCTTTCTCTCTCCTTACTATCCCTTTGATTTTTCTTCTTTCTTGGATAATCAGAATTATGAAAATCTTCTCACTTATCTTCTTTATTCCTGCCTTTTACTCTGTTGGCCATGAAATATATTTCCATTAAGTAGAAAATACTTCCTTCTTTACATTACCACATAATCTGTTAATTATGTATCATATTATTTTCCTATTTGGCATTAATGGTAGTTTCTCTTTCCTCTTTCTTCATTGGTACTCCTTGGATCCCAAGAAAACTCAAAGAATTCGAAATTCTTTTTATTGGATACACATGATCCTTCTAAATGCATTAATATGCATTATTTCACATTATCTTGTTTATTTCTTATTAAAATAGCTCTTTTTGAGAATTTCTCTTTATTTCTCTTTTATTTTCCTCATTAGTATTCCTTTTACCATTAGGAATCCTTGGGATACGAAATCCCACCAAGGATAACCCAATTATACCTTTTTCCACTTATTTCCAACATATTAATTTCAATTTCTTTCTTACTTAATTAATCTTTTTTTTTCTTTTTGCATTATCTTGCAACTTTGGACTCCTTGGAACACAAGGAACCCATGTGGCATGAAATCCACCTTTGGATTAAGCTCTTTTGCCTTCTAAAGGTTTCCACACTTTTCCTTTTTCTCTATTTTCTTATTTACTAGATAATAGTGGAATTTCTTTTATCCTTTCCTTGTTATTGGGCCCAATACACAATAAAGCCCACAAATCAAACAATCAAGGCTATTGTAAATGGAATCCATTTATTCAAGACAAGTTATATCATTTTTCGTTCAAATATCTTTAACATGAGAAATTACATTTCTCACCAAAGGAACCCAAAATTGGGGTTGTAACATCCTTCCCCTCTTATAAGAATTTTGTCCCCAAAATTCCATCAAGCAAGGAAACAAACATGATAAGTCTTCTTATGTCCATCAGGGCTCCCATGTGGCTTCACCCTTTCCATGGTGTTTCCCAAGAACCTTCATTATCTCATTTTCTTCCATCTGAGTTCTTTCTTACCTTGGTATATCGTACCATCATAGGTGACTCAGAACTTTTCAACCTTTCAAAAGCTGCCAAGGTTCAGGGCACAACACCTGGCTTGGGTACCTCACATAGTGCTCTAGATCGGACTCATGAAACCCATCATTTTATCCTGAGGGGTAAGGTTAAACACAACCAGCTCCACCAATCCATTTCAAATGGACCCATATATCGGGGACTCAGCTGTAGCTTATAGGGCTCGGATTTTCACATCACATATTCTCCCACAGTGAACTACATGTCAGTCTGCTTTGCATCAGCTCGTGACTCATGTCACCACTCGGCTCTCTCTCAGCCATTGCACGATCAAAGCGACTTCATCTGCACACACTTGTGGTTCTTTTCTGACCTTCACGAGGCCTCCTTTACCAAATCATCGTAATGAAGTGGTGACCGACACAACCTCCCTATAGAACTTCTTGCATCCCGATAAAGGCTATGGTGGGTAACATCACATCTTAAGAACTGTCTCTATGTATCACCCTAAATGAGCACACATGCTCTCATCAGACCCTCTAGTCCGGATCATACTGTCCATTAGTAGGGGGTGATAAACTGTACAAACACTGAGCTCTTCATGTATCTACTTCCACCTCATGGAAGTGAACCTTTAGGACACATCAAGAACTTTTGAATTCGCATCATGGTGTAGTTGAACCATCTCTTTTCATATGTAGTTCAACCAGATCTGTCCCTTGAAAGAACTCTTCCTTTTCATGTCATCTAGGTAAGGCGATCTACCATAACCCATATTGTATCTTGACCTTCTTGGTCTAGGAGAGACTCACAACATCCATAGTGATGAACTCCCATTCCCTCTCGGGAACTCTTTATACTTTATATCCATGCACTGGGTTAATGGTGTTCGTCCTTCACCTCCTGGCTTGCATGGCCACATGCTACATGCAACTTTGTTTTAAGCATCCAGAATGCTACCATCACTTACTATCTTCGTAGTACCAAGGTATAACATGACCTCTTGTATTGTTATGATTCCTCAAGCTTGATACCTCGGAAACCCTAAACCACTCTCAAAAGGGTTTTATTACCTTCCTATCCAAAGAAGTGTATCTGAGGTTCTATCACCATCCTTCTACTACATCAAGGACTAAACTGGCTAACCAAACAAACATTAACTTGTTCAACATATCTTGTTACCTCTGTGTGTTAGCCAAAACACATCCTCTTTCCAAACATAGGGTTAGTCGAACAACCTCAACTTCTTCTAGCTTCCAGCTAAACTAGGCACTACATCTCCACCAGAGCATTCATTACCACTTCTTAGGTGTTAGGTAACATACACCTCCATGTATGATCATCTCATCTCAAACCCTAAGCTTGTCTTCATCAGGAAACTCTGAGTTCATCCTAATGGTGATCAAACTCAACCTTGTTTCACTTGCAAATTCCACATAGCTCAAGCTAAAAACATCCTTACAAGATGACTACCTTATTTCTCTTGGTGTTTGTAAACCCTCCATGTATCATTCGCTCCACAAGGGTATGTTATCATCTTTATCCTCATGCCTGATAGCAACGTTCCAAATCTCATCATCTTTATCCTTGGTGTATGGCATGCATACTGTCCTATCTCTCACTCCCATAACAAGAGGAAATAAGCATTTGGTTGCAGTCCAAATATAGAGTTCTTCATGTTCCAAGAGTAGAGATGGTACATCCCACCTTGCCAGTACACCTTCAAACCTGAGTTGAACATGAAACTTATGTCTCTACATCACAAACATCATGATATAAACATTTCTTCCAAGGAAAACTAGTCTGAACCCTACTTGGTCCAAACACAATCCTTGGTCATCTCCTCTAGGTCTATAGGGTGTCGGCACTTTTGGGGTCATCCCTCTTCCTTAGGCATCCAGAGAGTGCCCTACTCATCCGCCCTTTGGGTCCCATGAGTTCATGAAGGTGATCAATCTCCTAACCCATGGCCCTCAGACAATGATAGTTGTTACCTCCTGACCCAATGGTCATGTGCAACTAGGGAATTAGGTAACTCCTTCTTCCATCGGTCTTATCCCTACATGACCATAGGATTGACTTAGGATTCTACTATAGTACATGTCCAACTTAGAACCTTACCCAAGCCTTCATCACCTCTCTCTCTGCATTCTTGGGTTGTCTTTCATCCTTTCTCAGGGATCATGGCGACCTGCCTACCTTGGTCAGGCCCCATACCGGTTACCTCCATGGTAACACATTCACATGCACGTAGAGATGGTTATCTATGGGTCTGCAGGTTCATCCTCATACCATGTACTCTTCACTTAGCTCCTCAGATCTTATGAAACCTCTTTAGGTTACATCAAAGCTAACAAAACTGGTATACACCCTACCAAAGGGTCCCTCTCCCAGGATGGGAGGAAACTACAACTCTTGACAATGAGGTCACAATTGTCCTTAGGGTTTATATTCACATGAACATGCCAAACCCAGCAGCTACTAAGGCACAAGCAGATCACCTATGCTAGGTCATACTTGTTCTCTTTCCTCAACATTTGGCAACTTAGTTGTGAGGGGTTCGTCAAACCTACCTTTAACTTAAGGGGTTTCCTTTACCTCTACACGTTAAGAGTACCATGCTCGAAGCTATAGAGACTCAAAACTCCTCATGAGCATTAGGTACACTACTTCCCCTCTTAGGACTAGGAACCCTAGGTTCTCTTTTGGGTATCCAACTGCATGCTCAATCCCTTAACCACGAATCAAGCATGTCCAAGATATGCCATGTACTTCCATGCTCCTTCTACTTGAGCAACACTTCAGAGTTGAGTCCTCTTCCAAGACAACCAACTAGGTAAAAAGCCTCACAACTGGTTACTTAAACCTCCTCAGGGTCTAAAGCACTCTTTATCTCATCCAGTAGGTAGTCACTTATACCCATAGGTACTAGGAGCATCATCCTCCCTCTAAGGTTTGGTTCCTCTAAAGGCAACCAAGATATAATCAACCTTCAGGGATCGTGCATGAGGCAACCACTATCATCCACTTAGGTCGCATCATTCTCGACTCCCCACTGTTTCTCACATCTCAAGGTTTTAGGCTTCCAACCTCTATGTTGGGGTCTAAAGATAACTCCACCTCCAGCCATACTACTAGAGGTCCTCTCTTCGTGAAGGACCAAGCTCACAAGCATACCTCTACGCTGGTGAAGCCATTGCTCAAACTTAGGTTTGCTCAAGATCATCCATAGCCCTTTATGCTTATTTCATAAGCCATCCATCATGCCCTTCTGGCCAGGGTTTCAACCTACTATCGTACCACTGACGTACTCTGGGGGCATGCTATCCCTTACTTGCATAAGCCATAAGGTTTCTATGGGTCCTTCACTAACTTCATCCATGAAGGAGCTACCCTTTGCTTTAACATGCACGCCCCTTTCCCGGGTTGCTAAAGGTGCTAGGTCACCCAACCTGTCGCGCCCCAATCTCATATTAAACACAGACCACGAGATTAAGGCACGACAGGTGGGATTAACACATAACCAACCATTCGTCACTTTTAAAACAATCCAAGGCATTTAATTGATAATCAAGTTTAAGCTGTAAACAAGAACTAAACAAACTACAGAAACTTCTCAGTTAAACTGATAGAGATACAAGCAAGGTTTACGGCACAATACATTGATTACCATAAAGAAAGCATAACATTAATTTACATCTTTGTACACATTCTCTCTCTCACTCACACCTTGTCCCGAAGATCGAGGGGAATGGACTAAGAGACCTCTAACTAGACTAACTACAAACCTTCTATCAACTAAGCGTTAGGGTGAAAGGATCCTTCTGATCCTTGATGTTGTTGCTGACCTGAAAATGTTTCTAGTAGAGGTATGGGCCTACTCGCTCAGTGAATAACATTTCACTTAGCTATCACTAAACAACTCGTCAGGTTTATAAACTGAAAATAAATAAATATACAGTTCAAACGGGGCAGTTCCTTTGACATAACAAATATACAGATAATAACCACATTTCTAAGAATCAACAGATATTTCAAGTAAATAAACATTTATATAAATTTACTGTGATCCTACTCGATTATTTATCCATTTTATTATTATGCCCTAAATATATGCAGTGTACTCTGCATATAAAGATCCGCAACAATTCCATGCTACGGTCCCACCGTACAAGACTTAGCGACACACCCGGGAAATGCTAAATCTGACACCAGCCCTGCTCTGCTACAGGACCCCTGGCTCTCCGGCCAGAAACATAGGCTCTACGGCCTCAATGCACAACCACGTGTGCTCCCGACTCCTCCTTTAACCGGAGTACACCGGCGGAGGGTCACAGGGTTACCTTCGTGACACACGCACGAATGATGTTAGATAACCAAGTTTTCTTTTTCTTTTCCCCAGTGCCATCGTGACACCCGCACGATTGTTGTTAGACACTGCCTCTCTTTCTATCCTCGTGCCACCAGAATTACTCAACCGGTTGATGTTGGACACAAGTTTCACCCCTAAGCAACAGACCTTCCTTTAGGGGTTCTACGGTGTTAGGGCACTTAGGTCTATTAATAAACTAACAGATAAACAATTAAACAGAAATATCATATAGCAACTGTAAGACATAGCATTTCCTCTTTTTCATCATTTACATCACGCAATTCAAGTTCCACTGAACTTATCATACTGAAGTACATGTTACACTGTTCAGGAATCATATTAACTGATACTGAAGCAAATAAGCATTTAAAATGAGTTAAATAATGATTTCTAAATGAACTACTACTCACCCACTTTGGTGTGCTCGTATACACCGAAAAACGTCCACAAACACGCCTAATTCTGCCCTTTACAGCAACGTGCACGCCGTGCACCTAGGCTGGACGTCGTGCACCTTCAGTGCACTTCTGTTCTACTTTTCTGCACCTTTGCACGCCGTGCAATCTGACCTTGCACGCCGTGCAAACTGACTTACACGCCGTGCAAACTAATTTTGCACGCCGTGCACCTGGGCTGAAACTCGTTCCGCTATCTGTAACTTTGCACGCCGTGCAAACTAACTTTGCACGCCGTGCACCTGCGCAGAAACGGAATTCCCCTAAATTAGCTTTTTGCAATGTTGCACGCCGTGCAACCTGCGCAGGGGCGGAAATTGCAGAAATAAAAGAGACGATTGGGGTCGATTCGGTGGACGATTCTTACCCGAATCACTCCTATAGCTTCGGATTGACCTAGCAAGCACTTGGCAAGAAGAAAGAACGGAGGGGGAAGCACCGTTCGCTCCCTAGACCATCTCCATGGTCGTCTTCTTCATGGCTGCAGGAGGAAGAAGAAGGTGAAGAAGAAGAAGATGATGCAGCCAGTTGATTTGGCTGGAGAAGATGAAGAAATCGAAGAAGAACGGAGAAGGAAGGAGCTGGGTTGCCTAGCTTCTCCTCTAGCTTGCTCTCTCCCTTTCCCTTCTCTGTTCTTCCCAAGCGGCAACCGAAGGAAATGAACTATCGTTCATTCCAAAGTCGGTTAATAGAGTTAAAAAGGAAAACTGAAGGAAAGGATAAGGAAGGGCGCCCAGGGGGCTGGATGCAAATTGCCCAGAAACTTTCCGAAATTACACATAGGTCCCTGCATACTAAAAAGCTTATATCTTTTCACTCGTAGGTCAGTTTCACATGATTTCTTCGGCAACGGATTAAGCACAAACTTGTACTCAACCTCAGAACAAGAAAACAAGCTAATGATACATTAACACTAGCTCAAAGCTCCAAACACTATTAACAAAAGCAAGTACTCATCTCAACATAACTAGTTCAATTATGCACTAACCAAGGTACTTACTGGTAAAACGAAACGTGGGTCATAACAATCTCCCTCCCTTATAAGAATTTCGTCCCGAAATTCCTAAAAGAGAAAAGGAAACTTGTTACGCATTTCTGATTCAAGCTCCCACGTAGCTTCCTCTAAATTGTGATTCCTCCACAAGACCTTCACTAAAGATAACTCACGGTTCTTAAGCTTTTTGATCCGGTGATCAACTATCTGCACTGGTCCTTCTACATAGGACACATCTGTTCTAAGCTACGTCGGTTCTGGATCTAGAATCTTTTCTGTACCGGGATGACACTTTTTCAGCATAGACACATGGAAGACATCATGAAGATTTGCTAACTCAGACGGAAAATCCAACCTGTAAGCTACAGGTCCAATTCTCTCAACAATAGGATATGGACCCATATACCTAGGAGTCAACTTACCCCTTTTGCCAAACCTCAGCACTCCTTTCCACGGTAAAACTTTCAAGTAAACCTCATCACCAACCTCAAACTCAAGAGGTCGACGTCGTCTTTCTGCATAACTTTTCTGTCTGTCCTGAGCAGCTTTTAACTGATCCCTGATCACAGATATCTTTTCTATAGTCACATCAACTAGCTCAGGTCCAAGAATTTCTTTCTCACCCACCTCGTACCAACAAACTGGCGATCTACACTTCCTGCCATAAAGAGCTTCATATGGAGCCATTCCAAGACTAGAATGGTAACTGTTATTATATGCAAACTCCATTAGGCTTAAGTGTTCTTCCTAGTTGCCTCTAAACTGTAGCACGCATGCTCTCAGCATGTCTTCTAGGGTCTGAATGGTCCTCTCAGATTGACCATCCGTCTGCGGATGAAACGCTGTACTGAACTTCAGCCTTGTGCCCAACGCATGATGTAAATGATTCCAGAATCTAGATGTAAACTTTGGATCTCTGTCAGAAATAATGGAAACTGGAATCCCATGCAACCTGATTATTTCATCCACATAAACTTTGGCTAACTTTGAAACGTTAAAGGTTGACTTGACAGGGAGAAAGTGAGCAGACTTAGTTAGTCTATCCACAATCACCCATATCGAGTCTGAACCCTTAGGCATCCTGGGTAATCCTACCACAAAGTCCATCGTGATGTGTTCCCATTTCCATTCTGGTATAGGAAGCGACTGCAAAGTACCAGTAGGTTTCTGATGTTCAGCCTTAACCTGCTGACACACCCCGCACCTAGCCACGTATTCAGCCACATCCTTTTTCATACCAGACCACCAGTACAACTCTTTGAGGTTCCTGTACATCTTTGTGTTACCTGGATGCATAGCATACATAGAAGTATGTGCTTCCTCAAGAATATGCTCTTTCAACTCACTGTTTCCAGGTACACACAACCTATCATGAAGATACAACACGCCTTCATCAGAAAACCTGAACTCTGTTCTCTTACCTTCTGACATATCCTGCATGATTTGCCACAACTCATCATCACTCTGCTGTAATCCCTTAATCTGATTATAAAAAGTAGGTCTGACTTGCATCTGAGTAATCAACCCACTTTGTCTAGTCACATCCAAGTCTAAGTTCAACCTTCGCATATCTACAAGCAAGTCTCTCTTGAAACATGCCATAGAAAATGCATTAACTGTTGAACTTGACTTTCTACTCAAGGCATCAGCTACAACATTTGCCTTACCCGGATGGTAATCGATTGTCACATCATAGTCTTTAATCAGCTCAAGCCATCTGCGCTGTCTCAAATTCAAGTCTCTCTGAGTGAAGATATATTTTAGGCTCTTATGATCTGTAAACATCTGACATGTCTCACCATACAAGTAGTGACGCCAAGTCTTAAGAGCATGAACTATAGCAGCTAATTCCAAATCATGGACCAGGTAATTCTCTTCATTCTTCTTAAGCTGTCTAGATGCGTAAGCCACAACTTTGCCTTCTTGCATCAGTACACAGCCCAAACCTCTCCTAGAGGCATCACAGAACATTGTATAACCTTTTTCTGCTTCTGGCAAAACCAACACTGGTGCTGAAGTCAGCCTTTTCTTCAAAATCTGAAAACTTCTCTCACAGTTATCAGACCAAACAAACGGTACATCCTTTCTCGTCAAACGTGTCAAAGGTGATGCTAACGCACTGAAATTCTGTATGAACCTTCTGTAATAACCTGCTAATCCCAAGAAACTTTTGATTTCAGTAGGAGTCTTAGGCTGTTCCCACTGAAGTATAGAATCAACCTTCTTAGGGTCAACACTAACTCCACCTCTCGAGATAACATGTCCAAGAAATGCTACCTCGGCCAACCAGAACTCACATTTGCTAAATTTAGCAAACAACTGGTGTTGTCTCAACAACTGCAACACTACTCTCAAGTGTTGCTCATGCTGTTCATCGTCTCTGGAGTAGATCAGAATATCATCTATAAAGACTACAATAAACTGATCTAGGAACGGTTTGAAAATCCGGTTCATCATATCCATAAAGGCTGCTGGGGCATTGGTCATCCCAAACGACATAACCAAAAACTCATAATGCCCATACCTGGTTCTGAAAGCTGTCTTGGGAATATCAGAAGCCTTTATTCTGAGCTGATGATATCCAGATCTCAAATCGATTTTAGAAAAGATCGTTGCTCCATGCAACTGATCAAACAGATCATCTATTCGCGGCAATGGATACTTGTTCTTTATAGTGATCTTGTTCAGTTGCCTATAATCTATACAGAGACGCATGGTACCATCCTTTTTCTTAACAAACAAGACTGGAGCACCCCACGGTGAAGAGCTGGGTCTAATGAAACCCTTATCTAGCAACTCCTGTAACTGCACCTTGAGTTCTTTCAACTCTGCAGGTGCCATTCTGTAGGCTGGCAGTGCTACTGGATGACTACCTGGATATATCTGAATTTCAAAATCCAAGTCTCTGACAGGAGGTAGGCCTGGCAAATCTTCTGGAAAAACATCAGAAAACTCACAAACCACGGGCACATCATAAACACTGGCGGTGCTCTTCTCTGCTCTGGTGTCAATCACATGAGCAAGGAATGCTTCACATCCTTTCTGTAACATCTTATCAGCTACTGCAGCTGATATTATGCACGTAGGCAGAACTTTCCTGTCTCCAGTAAAGATACAAGAAAATTCCCCTAGTTGAAAGGTAGCTTCCTTCTTCCAACAATCGAGTTGCACTCGATAAGCCTCAAGACAATCCATACCCAAGATGACTTGAAAGGTATTTACATCCAAGGGTATGAGATTAGCAGCAAAGGTGAAACCTTCAAAAGATAACAAGCATCCGGGACAAGACTCGGATAAAACTGTTGGTCCACCTAGTGGAACCCTCAACACTAACTCATCTGCCAACTCTTGAGTTAACAGATTAAGTTCATCAACTAAAGAACGTCGTATAAAAGAATGAGTAGAACCCGGATCTATTAAAACTGAGACTGGTATACTATTAAACAAAAGCATCTCTCCTGTAACAACTTGTGAAGAAATTATACCTTCCTGAGGTGTCAAAGAAAAGAAACGTGCTGAAGTTCTCCCTCTGCCACGCTGTCCTCTCTGACCATTCCTGCCACTAGACACTCCACCACCTCTAGATCCAGAAGCCACAGAAGAACTTGGAACATCATGGTATTGAGGCTGGAAAGCTTGCGATGCTGCTTGTCGAAGCTGAGGACATTCCTTTTTGAAATGTCCTACTTGTCCACAGATAAAACAACCTCCAGAGTTTGCACCCCAACACTGACCCGTATGTGGCCTTCCGCATTTGTCACATGGTGGTATCTCTTGCCTCTGAGGACCTGTTACTGACATTGACGACCCAGAAGACTGCCCACTATCGGCACTGCCCCATCTTCCTGGGTTGTATCCTCCTCTGCCTCTAGAAGTAGTGACATCCTCAGATCTCTGCCTGCCGAAACAACCAAAACCACACCCAAGTTTAGAAAAGAAACGTCTACCTCCACCTCTGTATCCACTACTGGATTGCCCTCTACTGAAGTCTGCAGATCTCTTCTTAGACTCAGGCACCTTGTCAGCATTCACAAATTCTTCAACCTGTCTAGCAGCCTCA
The DNA here is from genome assembly GCA_963693085.1 of Alisma plantago-aquatica. NCBI lineage: Eukaryota > Viridiplantae > Streptophyta > Magnoliopsida > Alismatales > Alismataceae > Alisma > Alisma plantago-aquatica. The sequence goes on along the minus strand of OY856410.1, from coordinate 1,485,330,319 downwards.
ACAAACTCACCAAAGTTCTCTCTGTTCCTCCTACTAGTAGCAGAAACTGTATGCCGAATCTTTGGCCTTAGTCCTTCCTGGAACCTTCTACATCTCTCTATGTTATCGGGAACAAGCTGTGGACAGAAGTTCGCTAACCGTGTGAAAAGCGCTTCATACTCAGTAACTGTCATGTTCCCCTGCTTGATATTCTGTAACTGCCTGATTTTCTCATTAAGAAAAGTGGGTGGATAGAATTTGAGATGAAACTCCTCAGTGAAATCCCGCCAGGAAAGCTTTGTACCTCTCCTCTTTTCTTCCACACCACGCCACCACAACTCTGCATCGCCTGTTAAAAGATAGATCGCATGATTGATCTTCTTATCTTCTGGAAGCCCCATCAGACGAAAGACCTTCTCTATCTGTCTAAACCATTCATCAGCCTCTGCTGGATCTGTAGTGCCACTAAACTCTGTGCCACCAAGCTTCTTTACAAGCTCATAAGATCGCATCAGATCTTTACTGCTGGTAGAAGAAGATTCTCGCCTATCAGCCTTGTACTTTTCTTTGGTTTCCAGGAACATCCTGTACATCCGGGATGCTTCATCCACGTGGTCACCACCACCTGGACCCAAGTACAAAGGATCAGGGCCAACATGGCTCTCGGCCTGATCATCGCGATCAAAGCCTCTTCCTGCCATCTGCAATGATATAACAGAATATTTCCTGTTAGAAAACTACAGATAGAAGAAAGACACCTAAACCTTAATCCTATTGGTCTCTTATCGTCCCCTGACTTGGACTCTGAGTAACTATGTACTCAACCTAAGCTCTGATACCAAGAGTTGTCGCGCCCCAATCTCATATTAAACACACACCACGAGATTAAGGCACGAAAGGTGGGATTAACACATAACCAAACATTCGTCACTTTTAAAACAATCCAAGGCATTTAATTGATAATCAAGTTTAAGATGTAAACAAGAACTAAACAAACTGCAGAAACTTCTCAGTTAAACTGATAGAGATACAAGCAAGGTTTACGGCATAATACATTGATTACCATAAAGAAAGCATAACATTAATTTACATCTTTGTACACATTCTCTCTCTCACTCACACCTTGTCCCAAAGATCGAGGGGAATGGACTAAGAGACCTCTAACTAGACTAACTACAAACCTTCTATCAACTAAGCGTTAGGACGAAACGATCCTTCTGATCCTTGATGATGTTGCTGACCTGAAAATGTTTTGAGTAGAGGTATGAGCCTACTTGCTCAGTGAATAACATTTCACTTAGCTATCACTAAACAACTCGTCAGGTTTATAAACTGAAAATAAATAAATATGCAGTTCAAACGGGGCAGTTCCTTTGACATAACAAATATACAGATAATAACCACATTTCTAAGCATCAACAGATATTTCAAGTAAATAAACAGTTATATAAATTTACTGTGATCCTACTCGATTATTTATCCATTTTATTATTATGCCCTAAATATATGCAGTGTACTCTGCATATAAAGATCCGCAACAAGTCCATGCTACGGTCCCACCGTACAAGACTTAGCGACACACCCGGGAAATGCTAAGTCTGACACCAGCCCTGCTCTACTACAGGACCCCTGGCTCTCCGGCCAGAAACATAGGCTCTACGGCCTCAATGCACAACCACGTGTGCTCCCGACTCCTCCTTTAACCGGAGTACACCGGCGGAGGGTCACAGGGTTACCTTCGTGACACACGCACGAACGATGTTAGATAACCAAGTTTTCTTTTTCTTTTCCCCAGTGCCATCGTGACACACGTACGATTGTTGTTAGACACTGCCTCTCTTTCTATCCTCGTGCCACCAGAATTACTCAACCGGTTGATGTTGGACACAAGTTTCACCCCTAAGCAACAGACCTTCCTTTAGGGGTTCTATGGTGTTAGGGCACTTAGGTCTATTAATAAACTAACAGATAAACAATTAAACAGAAATATCATATAGCAACTGTAAGACATAGCATTTCCTCTTTTTCATCATTTACATCACGCAATTCAAGTTCCACTGAACTTATCATACTGAAGTACATGTTACACTGTTCAGGAATCATATTAACTGATACTGAAGCAAATAAGCATTTAAAATGAGTTAAATAATGATTTCTAAATGAACTACTACTCACCCACTTCGGTGTACTCGTATACACCGAAAAACGTCCACAAACACGCCTAATTCTGCCCTTTACAGCAACGTGCACGCCGTGCACCTAGGCTGCACGCCGTGCACCTTCAGTGCACTTCTGTTCTACTTTTCTGCACCTTTGCATGCCGTGCAATCTGACCTTGTACGCCGTGCAAACTGATTTTGCACGCCGTGCACCTGGGCTGAAACTCGTTCCGCTATCTGTAACTTTGCACGCCGTGCAAACTAACTTTGCACGCCGTGCACCTGCGCAGAAACGGAATTCCCCTAAATTAGCTTTCTGCAATGTTGCACGCCGTGCAAAACGGATTTGCACGCCGTGCAACCTGCGCAGGGGTGGAAATTGTAGAAATAAAAGAGACGATTGGGGTCGATTCGGTGGACGATTCTTACCCGAATCACTCCTATAGCTTCGGATTGACCTAGCAAGCACTTGGCAAGAAGAAAGAACAGAGGGGGAAGCACCGTTCGCTCCCTAGACCATCTCCATGGTCGTCTTCTTCATGGCTGCAGGAGGAAGAAGAAGGTGAAGAAGAAGAAGATGATGCAGCCGGTTGATTTGGCTGGAGAAGATGAAGAAATCGAAGAAGAACGGAGAAGGAAGGAGCTGGGTTGCCTAGCTTCTCCTCTAGCTTGCTCTCTCCTTTCCCTTCTCTGTTCTTCCCAAGCGGCAACCGAAGGAAATGAACTATCGTTCATTCCAAAGTCGGTTAATAGAGTTAAAAAGGAAAACTGAAGGAAAGGATAAGGAAGGGCGCCCAGGGGGCTGGATGCAAATTGCCCAGAAACTTTCCGAAATTACACATAGGTCCCTGCATACTAAAAAGCTTATATCTTTTCACTCGTAGGTCAGTTTCACACGATTTCTTCGGCAACGGATTAAGCACAAACTTGTCCTCAACCTCAGGACAAGAAAACAAGCTAATGATACATTAACACTAGCTCAAAGCTCCAAACACTATTAACAAAAGCAAGTACTCATCTCAACATAACTAGTTCAATTATGCACTAACCAAGGTACTTACTGGTAAAATGAAACGTGGGTCATAACACAACCTCACATGGCTCGTATGACAAACCAAACATCTGGTCAACCATGACATCTAACTCATCATGTCATCTCTCTCTCTCTAATCTTCACTTAGGGTTAACATCATCCTCAAGGATGTGCTAGGTCTCTACCTTTAATGGAGGTCTCTACCTCCAAGGCTAACGCTCTCTACTCATCCTCCTGCCAAGGATATCTATCCTCAGGTCTCTCCTGAGGGCAATGACAACTTATGTCATACGACCTAAGCATGTATCTATTATTTAGTTTGCGCTTAATCTATTAAGCTTATGTCCATGACATCTTATTTACATGCTTTTCATTAATTTTTTGGAGGATTCCTTAGACCTTATCAACCCTACCCATGCCTCAAGAGGGTGAGGAGAAGAGAGAAAACCCTAATCCTTAAGATCCTTAACAGAATTTGAGTTGAGAAGGGATGAACAAGACGAGAGAGTCCTAAAGGTATCTTATTTTGAGTCATATCCTAAGACATCGGCTAGGCAGTCATACAATCCAGGAGTCCTCATATTCTGACTAGCGGTGCAGAGAAAAATATTTCCAGCCCCCGGAAGTGATCCTTTTCTAGACACCTCAATCTTTTGGACACTCCTCTAATAACTCCCTTGGTTCTATGGAATTTGTTAAATTTAATAATTATTAATGATTAGATGAGGAACCTATTCTCTCATACCAATTGTAACGACCCTGCCTCCCGGTAACCCCCAATTAAGGGAGACCCGAAGGATAAAGTCGTTATTCAATTACAGGATCAAAGGTTCGACAAATAATCAATAACAATTAATAAATTTTACCAACTAAACTGGAAACTGGTATAAAAATTTAAAACTTTACTTACCTTTGAAACCTTGGGAATCTATCTATCCAAGCTTGAATCCACTCTAACTAATCCTCCTCGCACTTTATGTTCTACTTTCACAATGTGTCACTTTACTGTTTGTTCTTTCAATTGTTGTTCCTAAAATGCCGACAAACAAAACGTCGGTCAGTATATCGAAATATACTGATATGTGGGAACAACCAAAATCTTGCAAATATGGCTAACAATTTACTAATCACAATCAAATTAATTAACAAGCCAATTTACACTTTTCAGTATGACATTCCCCACCGCTTTTGCCCTGACCCTGGCATGCCCACCTTAGGGTGCCCTTGGCCAATGACTTATGGCCACCTTCTCAATCCCGAGCTTGGTGCCTGGGGGTCACCACTCATGGTGCCCACTAGTCATGCAATATCATAGGCCACCTTCTTGGTGCCTGAGATCACCACTCAAGGTGTCTATTTGTCTACCCATCTAGGCCTGACCTTTGGCATCATCCATCAGGGTGGCATGTAGGTGCGAGAATCCATACTTCTATTATTAATGTGAAAATCATAGTGACTTTATAATTTGCAAGTATAAACATCCAAACTGATAATTTGCATTCAATGCGATTACCCATCTGAAAAATCATCGGGAAACTAAGGCGGTTATTCATAATTAACCACATACCTTTGATTGCAGATTTGAGACAGAATTAACCAGAACATAGAAATCCCAATCAAGCAACCAATCATGCACAACATCCTGAAATAAATATACCAATTTCCTTTTATTAATATTTGTCCAATATCCTGATATTCCTTAGGATTTCTATTCCACTTTTAGGGTTTCCTTGGAAATTAGGGTTTCACTTCATCTTTCACTATTTTAAACCTTAATTTAGCACAATCGATTACAAACCCTAATTATCTCAACGTCTAATCCCCAGTTTCGGATTAAAGGCATAATTATCCATTAATTAAGCTCATTAAGCCTCTATTATATTAAAGCTACTATTTTTATCCTTTTAATCCATGACAAGATCATTATACGCATTTATCATCAATTCAAAGTTCATTATGGTCCAAATCACATATGAACTCGATTTGTCATTAATTCCACTTTTTATTCATGAGAAAACCCTAATTACTATGTTTAGGGTATTTATCCACAAATTAGGAACTTTAATTCTCGAAATAGATTAGATTCAACATATTCCAACTTTAATCATGAAATTAATCAATTAAAGACATTAATAGTCGAACTAGTCAACATTAGGGTTTCAAGGCCCATTAAAGTATATTCATGCACATGGACTTTCAATTAAACTAATTACGGGTAAAATTCATCCTTTTTCTTCCTAATGTTCCTTTTTATCATTAACAGGCTAATATCAACTTTAATCATCTATTAAACCCCACTAATCGCTTTAATCATATCAAAATAGGGTTCTTTAAACATTAATACATTAAAGTTGATATCTTCCATTACTTTTCGCATTTCATAAGGAATCAAGCTTCAATTATATTTTATTTAGATTCCCCTTAATTTTCTGATCAACTTTCATGTATAATATGTCCTCATTCGACCTACCAGTAATTATATATGATTTTTGTAAGGAATCACTTACCACAGCCAATGAGAGGGCACCACGTCGCTTTATGCATGCAATACGACTTGTTTTCTTTGGAAACATTTCGAAATGTCCAGGATACCCTTGGTTAAGTCGACCAGTTCCTTTAGCCCGCGGGGGTAGAAACGTCCAACAACAACTCATCATCTTCAACCTTGCGCGACTACAGTGCCGCCACCCTAGCCGCGCGCAAGGTGGCTTCTCCACCACTCCTGGGTCCTCGAAGACCTTCGGGGACATGCCCCCTACCCTCGTCGCTCTCTGGCGCAGGTGGGGATGCCTTGGGTCAGGCTGTAACGGCCGTGGACTAGCTCTGCAAGCCCGCGGCTCGCAGCTTTGCTACAGCCGTGCTGCAGGTGTGCCACCGACGTTTGGGCGCCGACCGATGCTCCAGGGCATCCGCTGATCATACAGGAATCATCGGGGTGCATTAGGCCTCCTCCAACATGGCACCACATCCCTCCGTCGTTCCAGGGAACACACCATCCGTGGTTTAGGGTTTCTCAGTTAAGAACCAAGAAGAAGACGTGGGAGAGAGAGGGAGAGGTGGGATCTATCTCCACTCAACCCAAGGGCATACCCCTTATATAGGGGAGTGTATCCCCGTCCAGATACGTTGCTCCAAGAGAAAGTGAGCCCCACTCTTTAAAGGAAACCTGTTTCTTCAAGGAGAAGCAAGCTTTCTCTCTCCTTACTATCCCTTTGATTTTTCTTCTTTCTTGGATAATCAGAATTACGAAAATCTTCTCACTTATCTTCTTTATTCCTGCCTTTTACTCTGTTGGCCATGAAATATATTTCCATTATGTAGAAAATACTTCCTTCTTTACATTACCACATAATCTGTTAATTATGTATCATATTTTTTTCCTATTTGGCATTAATGGTAGTTTCTCTTTCCTATTTCTTCATTGGGACTCCTTGGATCCCAAGAAAACTCAAAGAATTCGAAATTCTTTTTATTGGATACACATTATCCTTCTAAATGCATTAATATGCATTATTTCACATTATCTTGTTTATTTCTTATTAAAATAGCTCTTTTTGAGAATTTCTCTTTATTTCTCCATTATTTTCCTCATTAGTATTCCTTTTACCATTAGGAATCCTTGGGATATGAAATCCCACCAAGGATAACCCAATTATACCTTTTTCCACTTATTTCCAACATATTAATTTCAATTTCTTTCTTACTTAATTAATCTTTTTTTATTATTTTTGCATTATCTTGCAACTTTGGACTCCTTGGAACACAAGGAACCCATGTGGCATGAAATCCACCTTTGGATTAAGCTCTTTTTCCTTCTAGAGGTTTCCACACTTTTCCTTTTTCTCTATTTTCTTATTTACTCGATAATAATAGAATTTCTTTTATCCTTTCCTTGTTATTGGGCCCAATAGCCAATAAAGCCCACAAATCAAACAATCAAGGCTATTGTAAATGGAATCCATTTATTCAAGACAAGTTATATCATTTTTCGTTCAAATATCTTTAACATGAGAAATTACATTTCTCACCAAAGGAACCCAAAATTGGGGTTGTAACATCCTTCCCCTCTTATAAGAATTTTGTCCCCAAAATTCCATCAAGCAAGCAAACAAACATGATAAGTCTTATTATGTCCATCAGGCCTCCCATGTGGCTTCACCCTTTCCATGGTGTTTCCCAAGAACCTTCATTATCTCATTTTCTTCCAGCTAAGTTCTTTCTTACCTTGGTATATCGTACCCTCATAGGTGACTGAGGACTTTTCATCCTTTCAAAAGCTGCCTAGGTTCAGGGCAGAACACCTGGCTTAGGTACCTCACATAGTGCTCTAGATCGGACTCATGAAACCCATCATTTTATCCTGAGGGGTAAGGTTAAACACAACCAGCTCCACCAATCCATTTCAAATGGACCCATATATCAGGGACTCAGCTGTAGCTTATAGGGGTCAGATTTTCACATCACATATTCTCCCACAGTGAACTGCATGTCAGTCTGCTTTGCATCAGCTCGTGACTCATGTCACCACTGGGCTCTCTCTCAGCCATTGCATGATCAAAGCGCCTTCATCTGCACACACTTGTGGTTCTTTTCTGACCTTCACGAGGCCTCCTTTACCAAATCATCGTAATGAAGTGGTGACCGACACAACCTCCCTATAGAACTTCTTGCATCCCGATAAAGGCTATGGTGGGTAACATCACATCTTAAGAACTGTCTCTATGTATCAGCCTAAATGAGCACACATGCTCTCATCAGACCCTCAAGTCCGGATCATACTGTCCATTAGTAGGGGGTGATAAATTGTACAAACACTGAGCTCTTCATGTATCTACTTCCACCTCATGGAAGTGAACCTTTAGGTCACATCAAGAACTTTTGAATTCGCATCATGGTGTAGTTGAACCATCTCTTTTCATATGTAGTTCAACTAGATCTGTCCCTTGATAGGACTCTTCCTTTCTCATGTCATCTAGGTAAGGCGATCTACCATAACCCATATTGTATCTTGACCTTCTTCGTCTAAGAGAGACTCACAACATCCATAGTGATGAACTCCCATTCCCTCTTGGGAACTCTTTATACTTTATATCCATGCACTGGGTTAATGGTGTTCGTCCTTCACCTCCTGGCTTGCATGGCCACATGCTACATGCAACTTTGTTTTAAGCATCCAGAATGCTACCATCACTTACTATCTTTGTAGTACCAAGGTATAACATGACCTCCTGTATTGTTATGATTCCTCAAGCTTGATACCTCAAAAACCCTAAACCACTCTCAAAAGGGTTTTATTACCTTCCTATCCAAAGAAGTGTATCTGAGGTTCTATCACAATCCTTCTACTACATCAAGGACTAAACTGGCTAACCAAACAAACATTAACTTGTTCAACATATCTTGTTACCTCTGTGTGTTAGCCAAAACACATCCTCTTTCCAAACATAGGGTTAGTCGAACAACCTCAACTTCTTCTAGCTTCCTACTAAACTAGGCACTACATCTCCACCAGAGCATTCATTACCACTTCTTAGGTGTTAGGTAACATACACCTCCATGTATGATCATCTCATCTCAAACCCTAAGCTTGTCTTCATCAGAAAACTCTGAGTTCATCCTAATGGTGATCAAACTCAACCTTGTTTCACTTGCAAATTCCACATATCTCATGCTAAAAACATCCTTACAAGATGACTACCTTATTTCTCTTGGTGTTTGTAAACCCTCCATGTATCATTCGCTCCACAAGGGTATGTTATCATCTTTATCCTCATGCCTGATAGCAACGTTCCAAATCTCATCATCTTTATCCTTGGTGTATGGCATGCAACTGTCCTATCTCTCACTCCCATAACAAGAGGAAATAAGCATTTGGTTGCAGTCCAAATACAGAGTTCTTCCTGTTCCAAGAGTAGAGATGGTACATCCCACCTTTCCAGTACACATTCAAACCTGAGTTGAACATGTAACTTATGTCTCTACATCAAAAACATCATGATATACACATTTCTTCCAAGGAAAACTAGTCTCAACCCTACTTGGTCCAAACACAATCCTTGGTCGTCTCCTCTAGGTCTATAGGGTTCCGGCACTTTTGGGGTCATCCCTCTTCCTTATGCATCCAGAGAGTGCCCTACTCATCCTCCCTTTGGGTCCCATGAGTTCATGAAGGTGATCAATCTCCTAACCCATGGCCCTCAGACAATGATAGTTGTTACCTCCTGACCCAATGATCATGTGCAACTAGGGAATTAGGTAACTCCTTCTTCCATCAGTCTTATCCCTACCTGATCATAGGATTGACTTAGGATTCTACTATAGTACATGTCAAACTTAGAACCTTACCCACGCCTTCATCACCTCTCTCTCTACATTCTTGGGTTGTCTTTCATCCTTTCTCAGGGATCATGGCGACCTGCCTACCTTGGTCAGGCCCCATACCGATTACCTCCATGGTAACACATTCACATGCACATAGAGATGGTTATCTATGGGTCTGCAGGTTCATTCTCATACCATGTACTCTTCACTTAGCTCCTCAGATCTTATGAAACCTCTTTAGGTTACATCAAAGCTAACAAAACTGGTATACACCCTACCAAAGGGTCCCTCTCCCAGGATGGGAGGAAACTACAACTCTTGACAACGAGGTCACAATTGTCCTTAGGGTTTATATTCACATGAACATGCCAAACCCAGCAGCTACTAAGGCACAAGCAGATCACCTATGCTAGGTCATACTTGTTCTCTTTCCACAACATTAGGCAACTTAGTTGTGAGGGGTTCGTCAAACCTACCTTTAACTTAAGGGGTTTCCTTTACCTCTACACGTTAAGAGTACCATGCTCGAAGCTATAGAGACTCAAAACTCCTCATGAGCATCAGGTACACTACTTCCCCTCTTAGGCCTAGGAACCCTAGGTTCTCTTTTGGGTATCCAACTGCATGCTCAATCCCTTAACCACGAATCAAGCATGTCCAAGATATGTCATGTACTTCCATGCTCCTTCTACTTGAGCAACACTTCAGAGTTGAGTCCTCTTCCAAGACAACCAACTAGGTAAAAAGCCTCACAACTGGTTACTTAAACCTCCTCAGGGTCTAAAGCACTCTTTATCTCATCCAGTAGGTAGTCACTTATACCCATAGGTACCAGGAGCATCATCCTCCCTCTAAGGTTTAGTTACTCTAAAGGCAACCAAGATATAATCAACCTTCAGGGATCGTGCATGAGACAACCACTATCATCCACTTAGGTCGCATCATTCTCGACTCCCCACTGTTTCTCACATCTCGGGGTTTTAGGCTTCCAACCTCTATGTTGGGGTCTAAAGATAACTCCACCTCCAACCATACTACTAGAGGTCCTCTCTTCATGAAGGACCAAGCTCACAAGCATACCTCTATGCTAGTGAATCCTATGCTCAAACTTAGGTTTGCTCAAGATCATCCATAGCCCTTTATGCTTATTTCATAAGCCATCCATCATGCCCTTCTGGCCAGGGTTTCAACCTACTATCGTACCACTGACATACTCTGGGGGCATGCTATCCCTTACTTGCATAAGCCATAAGGTTTCTATGGGTCCTTCACTAACTTCATCCATGAAGGAGCTACTCTTTTCTTTAACATGCACGCCCCTTTCCCGGGTTGCTAAAGGTGCTAGGTCACCCAACCTCACATGGCTCATATGACAAACCAAACATCTGGTCAACCATGACATATAACTGATCATGTCATCTCTCTCTCTCTAATCTTCACTTAGGGTTAACATCATCCTCAAGGATGTGCTAGGTCTCTACCTTTAATGGAGGTCTCTACCTCTAAGGATAACGCTCTCTACTCATCCTCCTGCCAAGGAGGTCTATCCTCAGGTCTCTCCTGAGCGCAATGACAACTTATGTCATACGACCTAAGCATGTATCTATTATTTAGTTTGCGCTTAATCTATTAAGATTATGTCCATGACATCTTATTTACATGCTTTTCATTAATTTGTTGGAGGATTCCTTAGACCTTATCAACCCTACCCATGCCTCAACAGGGGGAGGAGAAGAGAGAAAACCCTAATCCTTAAGATCCTTAACAGAATTTGAGTTGAGAAGGGATGAACAAGATGAGAGAGTCCTAAAGGTATCATATTTTGAGTCATATCCTAAGACATCGACCAGGCAGTCACACAATCCGGGAGTCCTCATATTCTGACTAGCGGTGTAGAGGAAAATATTGCCAGCCCCTGGAAGTGATCCTTTTCTAGACACCTCAATCTTTTGGACACTCCTCTAATAACTCCCTTGGTTCTATGGAATTTTTAAAATTCAATAAATATTAATGATTAGATAAGGAACCTATGCTCTGATACCAATTGTAACGACCCCGCCTCCCGGTAACCCCCAATTAAGAGAGACCCGAAGGATAAAGTCATTATTCAATTACAAGATCTAAGGTTCGACAAATAATCAATAACAATTAATAAATTTTACCAACTAAACTGGAAACTGGTATACAAATTTAAAACTTTACTTACCTTTGAAACCTTGGGAATCTATCTATCCAAGCTTGAATCCACTCCAACTAATCCTCCTTGCACTTTATGTTTTACTTTCACAATGTGTCACTTTACTGTTTGTTCTTTCAATTGTTGTTCCTAAAATACCGACAAACAAAACGTCGGTCAGTATATAGAAATATACTAATATGTAAGAACAACCAAAATCTTGCAAATATGGCTAACAATTTACTAATCACAATCAAATTAATTAACAAGCCAATTTACACTTTTCAGTATGACATTCCCCACCGCTTTTGCCCTGACCCTGGCATACCCACCTTAGGGTGCCCTTTGCCAATGACTTATGGCCACCTTCTCAATCCCGAGCTTGGTGCCTGGGGGTCACCACTCATGGTGCCCACTAGTCATGCAATATCATAGGCCAGCTTCTTGGTGCATGAGGTCACCACTCAAGGTGTCCATTGGTCTACCCATCTGGACCTGACCTTTGGCATCATCCATCAGGGTGGCATGTAGGTGCGAGAATCCATACTTATATTATTAATGTGATAATAATAGTGACTTTATAATTTGCAAGTATAAACATCCAAACTGATAATTTTCATTCAATGTGATTACCCATCCAAAAAATCATCGGGAAACTAAGGCAGTTATTCATAATTAACCACATACCTTTGATTGCAGATTTGAGACAGAATTAACCAGAACATAGAAATCCCAATCAAGCAACCAATCATGCACAACTTCCTCAAATAAATATACCAATTTCCTTTTATTAATATTTATCCAATATCCTCATATTCCTTAGGATTTCTATTCCACTTTTAGGGTTTCCTTGGAAATTAGGGTTTCACTTCATCTTTCACAATTTTAAACCTTAATTTAACGCAATCGATTACAAACCCTAATTATCTCAATGTCTAATCCTCAGTTTTGGATTAAAGGCATAATTATCCATTAATTAAGCTCATTAAGCCTCTATTATATTAAAGCTACTATTTTTATCCTTTTAATCCATGACAAGATCATTATACGCATTTATCATCAATTCAAAGTTGATTATGGTCCAAATCACATATGAACTCGATTTGTCATTAATTCAACTTTTTATTAATGGGAAAACCCTAATTACTACGTTTAGGGTATTTATCCACAAATTAGGAACTTTAATGCTCGAAATAGATTAGATTCAACATATTCCAACTTTAATCATGAAATTAATCAATTAAAGACATTAATAGTCGAACTAGTCAACATTAGGGTTTCAAGGCCCATTAAAGTATATTCATGCACATGGACTTTCAATTAAACTAATTACGTGTAAAATTCATCCTTTTTCTTCCTAATGTTCCTTTTTATCATTAACATGCTAATACCAACTTTAATCATCTATTAAACCCCACTAATCACTTTAATCATATCAAAATAGGGTTCTTTAAACATTAATACATTAAAGTTGATATCTTCCATTACTTTTCGCATTGCATATGGAATCAAGCTTCAATTATATTTTATTTAGATTCCCCTCGATTTTCTGATCAACTTTCATGTATAACATGTCCTTATTCGACCTACCAATAATTATATATGATTTTTGTAAGGAATCACTTACCACAGCCAATGAGAGGGCGCCACGTCACTTTATGCATGCAATACAACTTGTTTTCTTTGGAAACATTTCGAAATGTCCAGGATACCCATGGTTAAGTCGTCCAGTTCCTTTAGCCCGCAGGGGTAGAAACGTCCAACAGCAACTCATCATCTTCAACCTTGCGCGACTACAGTGTCGCCGCCCTAGCCGCGCGCAGGGTGGCTTCTCCACCACTCCTGGGTCATCGAAGACCTTTGGGGACATGCCCCCTACCCTTGTCGCTCTCTGGCACAGGTGGGGACGCCTTCGGTCAGGCCGCAACGGTCGTGGACTAGCTCTGCAAGCCCGCAGCTCGCAGCTTTGCTGCAGGTGTGCCACCGGCGTTTGGGCGTCGACCGATGCTCCAGGGCATCTGCTGATCATACAGGAGTCATCGGGGTGCATTAGGTTGCTCGAAATAGATTAGATTCAACATATTCCAACTTTAATCATGAAATTAATCAATTAAAGACATTAATAGTCGAACTAGTCAACATTAGGGTTTCAAGGCCCATTAAAGTATATTCATGCACATGGACTTTCAATTAAACTAATTATGTGTAAAATAAATCGTTTTTCTTCCTAATGTTCGTTTTTATCATTAACAGGCTAATATCAACTTTAATCATCTATTAAACCCCACTAATCGCTTTAATCATATCAAAATAGAGTTCTTTAAACATTAATACATTAAAGTTGATATCTTCCATTACTTTTCGCATTGCATAAGGAATCAAGCTTCAATTATATTTTATTTAGATTCCCCTCAATTTTTGGATCAACTTTCATGTATAACATATCCTTATTCGACCTACAAATGATTATATATGATTTTTGTAAAGAATCACTTACCACAGCCAATGAGAGGACGCCACGTCGCTTTATGCATTCAATACAACCTGTTTTCTTTGGAAACATTTCGAAATGTCCGGGATACCCTTGGTTAAGTCGACCAGTTCCTTTAGCCCGCGGGGGTAGAAACGTCCAACAGCAACTCATCATCTTCAACCTTGCGCGGCTACAGTGCCACCGCCCTAGCCGTGCGCAGGGTGGCTTCTCCACCACTACTGGGTCCTCGAAGACCTTCGGGGACATGCCCCCTACCCTCGTCGCTCTCTGGCGCAGGTGGGGATGCCTTGGGTTAGGCTGTAACGGCCGTGGACTAGCTCTGCAAGCCCGCGACTCGCAGCTTTGCTACATCCGTGCTGCAGGTGTGCCACCGACGTTTGGGCGCCGACCGATGCTCCAGGGCATCCGCTGATCATACAGGAATCATCGGGGTGCATTAGGCCTTCTCCAACATGGCACCACATCCCTCCGTCATTCCAGGGAACACACCATCCGTGGTTTAGGGTTTCTCAGTTAAGAACCAAGAAGAAGACGTGGGAGAGAGAGGGAGAGGTGGGATCTATCTCCACTCAACCCAAGGGCATACCCCTTATATAGGGGAGTGTATCCTCGTCCAGATACGTTGCTCCAAGAGAAAGTGAGCCCACTCTTTAAAGGAAACCTGTTTCTTCAAGGAGAAGCAAGCTTTCTCTCTCCTTACTATCCCTTTGATTTTTCTTCTTTCTTGGATAATCAAAATTACGAAAATCTTCTCACTTATCTTCTTTATTCCTGCCTTTTACTCTGTTGTCCTTGAAATATATTTCCATTAAGTAGAAAATACTTCCTTCTTTACATTACCACATAATCTGTTAATTATGTATCATATTATTTTCCTATTTGGCATTAATGGTAGTTTCTCTTTCCTCTTTCTTCATTGGGACTCCTCAGATCCCAAGAAAACTCAAAGAATTTGAAATTCTTTTTATTGGATACACATTATCCTTCTAAATGCATTAATATGCATTATTTCACATTATCTTGTTTATTTCTTATTAAAATATCTCTGTTTGAGAATTTCTCTTTATTTCTCTTTTATTTTCCTCATTAGTATTCCTTTTACCATTAGGAATCCTTGGGATACGAAATCCCACCAAGGATAACCCAATTATACCTTTTTCCACTTATTTCCAACATATTAATTTCAATTTCTTTCTTACTTAATTAATCTTTTTTTTTATTTTTGCATTATCTTGCAACTTTGGACTCCTTGGAACACAAGGAACCCATGTTGCACGAAATCCACCTTTGGATTAAGCTCTTTTGCCTTCTAGAGGTTTCCACACTTTTCCTTTTTCTCTATTTTCTTATTTACTCAAAAATAGTGGAATTTCTTTTATCCTTTCCTTGTTATTGGGCCCAATAGCCAATAAAGCCCACAAATAAAACAATCAAAGCTATTGTAAATGGAATCCATTTATTCAAGACAAGTTATATCATTTTTCGTTCAAATATCTTTAACATGAGAAATTACATTTCTCACCAAAGGAACCCAAAATTGGGGTTGTAACAGAGAGAGAGAGATAGAGATAGAGAGATAGAGAGAGAGGACATTCATTCAATAGCCGATGGGTAGCCTGGTTTTTCGCTATCCTTCAGTCTAAAAAGTAACTATTTGGCCAGAAAAGTAACTCTGTGGTGTGTGTGTGCGTGTGTGTGCATATTTGAAGGAGATACACAATAGTAGAGAACACCTAGTAGACTTGGACTTCAACTACTAATGGGCCTAGTGGATTTGAGACCTTATATTAATTGAATAAAGCATTTATATATTCTTCACTAATGACTATCTAATGTTTAAAAGCCTTTTGTTTTAAAAAAACATTCAGAATACCTCGGAAAAATGTAGCTAAATGTCATAGCATTTGCCATGAGCTTCCAATTTTATTGGAGAATGATCTAAACAAAGGTTCTACTAAATTTGAGACCCCCTAAAACATATATAAAATGTTCCTTTTTCATATCCATTGAGAAATAATAGACCCACCTCAGATACCAGACAATATGAACATGACCGAACCAATGCGAGTGTCACTTCTGAAGATATATATTCTCTTTCCTTTCAATAATATATTTTACATGAGATCGTACCTTGATTTGATTCTAATGAGTCACTTTAGATATGTGTTTGAACTCAAATAGGTGAAATTTCTCTATAATGACAAGTGATAAATGGTTACTACCATCATATCTTCTAACTTATAACCTTAAATTTTATGTGTGGAACACAACTATGTTCTTGACCAAAACCATGTGCAAAATAATTACATCTCTCCGAAATGTTTTTAATAGAACAAATGGGACGTATCTAGTTCCAAAAGAAAATTCCTTTGAATTATAGACAACATCATTCTTGTTTGGATGATTGTAGTAGCCCAAAGTATTATATGTTTCATGAATTGATGAAAAAATATCAACAATATGAATGCAATGTCTCCTTGTATAGGTTGATGAAGACATGTTGTGTGATAGGTTCTCATCTAGGACTATGTATCAACACCACCATATAGAAATCTTAGACCTCCAACATATAGTCGCCATTGGCGGGTGTCAACAAATGCCATAATTTTCTTCATCATGGTACTGATCCAAATGTGTCAATATACAATTTGCAACTCAGAATCTTAACTATAAGAAGAATTTAGGTGACAACTTTAATTATGCAATTAAATAAACAAGTAATTTTTTTGCATATCTTTCATTCTATTCAGGACAACCAAATTTCATGCGGGCTTAAAAGTGCAAATTAACATTATTTGCATTCTTATCCTATTCATAACCAGTATAATTTTGTTTGTACATTATAAATATATGACTATCATATATAGAGTTATGACGTACATACACACATACATTATGTATAGTGTGTCTACTAAAACCTACAGTTCACTCATTGTTATAGTCATATTAGAAATCTCAAGAACTAATAATACCGAATTTTTGAACTATGGTGCATCACATTTCACTATTCTCTCTCTCAATCAATGAGTAAGACACAATTATATATGTCCAATATTCTATAGATACAATTGAAGACAATATATGTTCTTAGTAAACAATTACACTACTTTTGCAAAACATTTGAACTTGTACAACATGCATTTGCAAAATCTTTTGTTGAAAGAGGGATAGAGAAAGCAACCTTGTAAGCTAATAGAAGGAAATCTATATGGAAAAATTGTGAGAATCCCAACATAAAACAAATATAACAATGTCAAAACATTAAATAATTAAACAATGCATGTAACCATAGTTACATAAATATTTCATATCCCATGTGGAGGAGTGCTTACACCAAAGGTCGACACAAGATTGAAACTTCATTATATTACAAATTTAATATTTATTTTGGGACACAAACTATAAAATTCATGTGGTCTTCATGATATCTTTTTTAGAGGTTCCATCTGGACTAATGACTTATAAGAGTTATCATTGGTGCTTCACGATCAAATACTCATATTTCCCTCATCAGGGCTTGCATACCAACAAAATTTATCTTGAGGGAATTTATCCATATACAAGAAGGAAGAAGTTTAATCCCAATGTTCATTAGTGGAAGTATCAATGTTGAGAGCCCGACCTCAAATGACGTATAACATGCATGCATTTAGTTTTGGATTTATGTGTTTTGTATACAAATTGATTAGATGATCTATGATCTAGTATTCATGTTTTATTGAAATGGAAAGCCTTTGTTACAATAGTAGTGTGTGTTTACATATCATTTTTCTTACATACACTTAGGTCAATGTAAATTATCAAATTTATAGTAAGGAACTCCTTCCAAAAAGGATCTTATTTCTATAAGGACCAGTGTGTCATGTAAGATATATTTCCCTTGAATTGTTGATTAATGCATATTCATTTAACATTTGGTTGAGTCATTAGAATAAAACTTGCATTTATATTTATCACCATGCACTCAAAGTAGTTTCAAATTGATTATTTTAGTTTGATTGATTTGTTAGGTTTTTACATATTTCGTTGATTTTCATGGTAGGGTCAAGTGTAGTCTTTAAATACCAACACATGATGGTGATCGCGCTCACCCATAAAGGGTTTTCAAACACCCATCCATTCCTTTAGCCAACACATCTTTGATCATCCCATCAAGGCACAAAAACAATGATCTAGGGCCTCTGACCATCCATCCCTCAAGGTTCCCATCAAAGTGTTCTCATCAAAGCCTAGTCTGTGAAATATCCTTCAAGGACACCCATCAACGCTTTCTACAATCATCAAATCCTCTGAATATTGATTCCTTGGTCCCATCAAGACACCTTCCCACCAATGTTCCTTTGATGCTTTCCTCCCTTTGACGTGCTCTACAACCATTGAAGTTATTCAAGTCGTAGACCCTCAAACCAATTGACCTATAAAGTCATTGACAACTTTCTCACATAAATCACATCAAAACCTCATAATTTCAATGTGGTGAGAGTAGTTCCCTCTATAGGGTGTTGGGAGTAGCCTCACTACCTGTCTTGTTTAATTACTTTCATAAAAGCATGTACAAACCTTGCTATGTTTTTATTCAGTCATTTAATAATTGCAATCATGTTTTACTAATAATTTTATATAACAATCAAATTTTAGATGTAGAAAAATTAAAACACGTGATCTAGGATATTAGTTATTTCAAGTTTAATCCCATAGGAGAACTCCATATATGTATTTTCCGATGAGACATATATATGACCTCTTGGTAACACAACTATGAGTCTAGAGTGATATCTATCTGGGATGAATCCTCATTCTAAAAGGGAGTGATTTACTTGACTTCCATATTTATCATATTATTCTTGTTTATAATGCAAGAGAGAGTATACAATTAGTAGTGATGGTGAAACATGCTGACTCTAGTGTTCCATTCATTTGATAACAGAACCTTAATCTAAAACGTTTGTATTCCTACAATTTTGGTCGATAAACCATCAATCAACATTCTTTAATTTTCTAGTTCAATTACTTGACTAGATAATGCTTAGAAATATTATCCATTGGGCCAATCCTTAACCGCACTATTGTAGTGTCCATTCACTTACGGTTGGTGTTTTCCATAAGACTAATTTAGGTAGAAATCAAGATTTTAGTCCTAGAGAATTTGAGGGCATGTAAATACCAAGGCGGGCCACTTTTGGGGATAGCAGAATTTTCTAATCAATTTTACTAACAAAAATTACTTAGAAATTTGTCTTCTAAATATTGAAAATCTACTTGAATTAAATCCTTCTCCAACCATATGATTTTTGTTTGAATTTCTTTCTTTAGGTAACATAGCTAGTGTATCTGATGTTCTTCAATTGTTAGCTCTAACACATACAACAATCTTGATAATAAAAACAACCAACAGAGAAGAAATCTTTTTTGCATCTTCAAGATTTAAGAGGAAACCAAGGTACTTGACTGGAAATTCCTAGTCATAATAGCCTTTTGTGTTGGCAATCAGGGTCTGTAGTCGGGAAGGGACTTTAACTGGGTAATCAACTAAGAAAGGGTTAGGGAATCCCAAGTAAGATAGAGTCAGTGTGGGATATCTTGCAGACCTGCCAACAAAGAGTTACCCATTGAGTGAGTCCTGAGGATGTTTCAAAAAATGTTGGAATCCATCGCTTTGTCATGGTTCACATCGACTATGGGAGTGGCAGACAAGCGCTCCTTCCCTATGGTGGAGCGGCTTCGCGGTACCATGCAAAGGCTCAATCACTGCAAGTTTCTAGGTTTAAATAGAACTAGATTGATAGAAGAAGATATTAACCACCTAGTGTATGCACACACTTGAAGCACACAGTGAAATGCCTTCTATAGAAGCATAAGAAGTGTGCAGTTGAAGATCTGTGTAGTTAAATAAGTAGAAAAACAATGGAAGCTATGAAAATTTTCTATTATGAAATCTAGAAATGTTTTGCACCCATCTTCTAACTAGCCATTATAGAACAAAATACAAAATTATGACACAATGGGTGTAAATTATGCAACGTAGTAGTTTGTAGGTAGAATAGGAGAGTACACACATGATCATACACATAAGTTCACTGACCTTATTAATTGAGTAAAAAGGGAGGTGTGCCTAAAAAAGCATTTAAGTTGTGACTATTTTTCTATTCCTCTTTTAGATAATGCTGGTGTGTGGTACAACTCCCTATAGGCTAGTAGAATCAACCATCAGAAAGAACACCAAAACAAGTTTTTAAAGAAGTTTATTCCTCCCTCAGTGACTTAACAAATATGTTGGTAGGTCACCCAATTGCACAACTCCCAAGAAAATATATCTTTAAATGTTGGAAGCAATTTAAGGAAGTTCTACACTAATGACCTTATCATAGCATCTTTTCTTTATAGGTGATTGAAACCTTATATAGAGGAGTGGATGGTGATATTTAGAAGTTCCTTGATGCTACATATGGTGGAATGTTTTTGCAACAAATGTTTTGACAACGAGTGGAACATCATAAACTACAAGAACAAAACTAGGATAATGTGATACATTAGGCCAAAGAGAAGTTGTCAAGGTTGATATGGTATAAGATAAATTAGATATTGAATGAAATAAGAAATTTATTGAATAATTTCTATCTAAAATAGGAAATATTGAAACTTCCTTTGAATGATATGAAAAGAGGTTTTCATCCTCTTAATAAATTTGAGAAGCCAAAGTGGTCTATCCAGATTATAGATCAAATGGGAATACTTGTTTAGAGTGTGGCCACCTATTCCAATCCACAATGAACATGTGCCAAACATAATTAAAAAACACACAATTTATATCAATTATTTAATCTATATCCCATGTCATGGGTATTACGATCCCAATCGACATAGGAACATCCACAATTTTAGTATGGAAATCCAGCAGAGCTGAAAATGCTCATTAGTTCATGCAGGTTTAGAAACAAAACAAAGTTTGAGGTCCTCCTTTTTTTTCAATTGTGTCAAAAATCCTCCAGAACAAGTTCAACTTGGGAAAATGCTACAACAAATTCAATATATAATAGAATCTTCAAGGGAAAGGCAACCAACACAACACCCTAGCCTCTATGAATAAAGTTGTATTGATACCATTGAGAAGATATTAATTATGTAGAAGCTTACAATGAAGTTATGGAGGCTCATTTAGAACATATTTATGCCTGCATTTTCTAGTTGACGTGCTATTTTGTGGGACAATTAGAAAAGAACCAAACATCCCAGAAAAATAGAATCAATAACCAAACATCTAGGGTTTTATACTGACAACCCCAATAACGAATAGGATGCTTCTTGATGATTATGATTATTTTGAAGTCAACCCAAGTGTTTTACCTATAAATTATGAACCAAGGATTGAAATTATGGGGAAAAGAAATATTCTCAATCTAATAAAGTCCCAAAAGTATCATAACCAAGAATATCCTTGAATATCACCCATGCAGTTCTTGTCTACAAGTTGCTCCCTCCTATCAAAGCCACCTAGTTCAAACACAACTAGCCACAAAATTTATGATGTTCAAGGAAGTGATTAAGAAATTACACTTTTATATCCCTTTTCTTGACTCTTTGTTAGAAATCCCCTCCTGGTTCAAAACATTCAAATATCTCCTCACTCATTAGTACACAAAAAACAAGTTAGAGACCATGAATCTAGTGAAAATGGCACTAACAACATCTAGAACATGATTACCTAGAAAATCAAGGATTGGGGATCCTTTGACATCTTATGCTTCATTGGGCATACACATTGTACAGAGTTTTACCAAGCATTGAGTCAAGAATTTCCATTGTTCCCTACCATATATGAAAAAGGGTGAACTTCATTGACATTGTATCCATTGGCATTGTGATACAACTTGATGGCTCATTCTATCACCAATCCTATTGGCATTGTTTAAGATGTCCATATGAAAGTGGGACAAAACATATATGTCCCATGTTATGTTTTCATAGTAAAGATCTAGGAGGATCTCCATTGTCCTCTCATATTTGATCATCGATTCCTAGAAACTGCTAGAATATTCATTGACATTGAAGATGGAATGTTAATATTAATTCATGGGATATACACACTTAACTTTAGGATTTTTGGAGAATCTCAAAAGTCCCAAATTCTAGAAGGCAGTGTTCCTTCTAGAATGCATCAAACAACTGACATAGTTATATCTAGAGACTCCCACTTTAGAAGACCCTTTAGAGATAGTTCCCATGGATCCTAAATCCCATGAGTTATTACATGATGGATAGAAGAAGCAAACTCTCTTTTATTTTAATAACACATAAAATGATCACACATCTGAACTGAAGGAGTTAAAAAGAATCTTTATCATTAATGAGAAAGTTAGAACACCCACTTCCATGGAACATGAAGACTCTGTGTAAGGGGTTAAAGTACATCTTCCCATTTGAGAAAAATGTATATGTTGTCATCATCAATGCATATGTTACTACTAAGCAAGAGCACATATCGTTTACATGTCTGAAGATAAGACAAACTACATATGGATAAAAAAGGATACACCTCACTTGAGTGATACGACACCATTATATGCATACAATTAATATAAATGATGATTATAAACCCTCCATCGAGCCCCATCGTATGTTGAATTCAATTTTAAAGGAGGTTGTGTGTAAGATAGTGATGAAGATATTGCCTTTTGGGATCATCTATTCCATCCATGACGCATCATAAGTGATCCTCATGTATGTGATGCCCAAGAAAGGTGGCCCAACAATCATCCTCAATAAGAACAATGAATTGTACCCACCCAAACTATAACAAGGTGGCACATGTGAATGAACTTTTCAAAGTTCAATAAACCTATGATGAAGGAACATTTGCAACTTCCATTTCTCGATCAATTACTAGATAAGCTAGCACACTAGGAGTTATTTTTCTACTTGATTGTGTAAACTATATTTTATCGAATCTCCATTCACCCAGACAAACAAGAAAATACATTGTATTCTACCAAATCTCCATTCACCCAGACAAACAAGAAAATACATTGTATTCTACCAAATCGAACAAGAAAATGTGTCCTTCATGTGTTCTTTTAGAACTTACTTTTCTTCACATGTCCTTCATACTATGTAAAGTGCATGCCACTTTCTATCATTGCATGTTCACCATATTCACTATCCTTAATAAAAAGAAAATTGAAGTCTTAATGGATACTTTCTCAATCGACGATTGTAAGACCCCTGGCCTAGATTAGTGATTGATCTTCTTTATTTTCTTAATAATATGCTTAAAACTCAATCTAATCATGTTATGAACCTTAATAACATGTGACATGTTTATGTTTTCAATTTGGTCCAGTTTGAATGATGTTTGAGCTAATTATGCTTTATATATGCTTGTTTTGGACCAATTTGCAATTACCCATGTTGAGGGTTTATCTTACAATTTGTCACATGTTAGTTGTGCCTCTTGTTCCTTATCATCATGAGAGAGAGAATAGTGCTTAAGGGATCCTTGTTGACCTTGGTTGATAAGGTAGCATCATCGGTGTTGATGCTAGGGTTTGCATGGGTACATGAGTTGATGGTGGTGTCGAACATGTGGATGTTGTCTTTGTAGCGCCTGGTGTGGTTTAAGATAATTGAGTGTTTTGACCAAAGAACCTTTCTTGGTTGTGTTTTTAGTGACCAATGTGCCTTGGCCTTGGTTTTGGTCGACATGGTTTGTCTTGTGCTTTGGTGTATCGACCCTTTGTCTTGGGTGACATGGGTAGTGTTCGCTACCATGGTGACCCTTGGTTTTTCTTCGACCAAAGGAGGGTAGTGGACCTAGAGGTCATTACAATGCCTTATTTTTATCACCTTCTGACACATGCATATCTAGAGCGCATGCATGGCCGAGGTGTTTGAGGGACAAGTGTCATGAGAGGCTCTTATATGTTGACACCTCATATCCCTTTACCTCTCTTCTACCCTTGGGTATTTATGCCCCTTCTTTTCCATGCAAGTAACCCATTTAGATCACTTCCTTCTCTCTTCTTGCTTGAGATTGGACCTTGAGCTTGGTGGTACAAGTGGTGATGCATGTGGTTATATAGGGTTTGATCATCTCCCTTGTGGTGGTTCTTGGTGATCCTTGATCTTGGTAAGTGGTTTTATCTCCTTAATCTCGTTTTCTTGAACCCTATCCCTCTT
Source organism: Alisma plantago-aquatica (assembly GCA_963693085.1). Classification (NCBI taxonomy): domain Eukaryota; kingdom Viridiplantae; phylum Streptophyta; class Magnoliopsida; order Alismatales; family Alismataceae; genus Alisma; species Alisma plantago-aquatica. Next base: position 1,485,305,984 of record OY856410.1, on the reverse strand, counting down.
CCTTTCTTCTCTTGGCCAGACAATGGTTCTTCATGGTGGATTTCTTGAGGAACTTCTCTCCAACAGAGGTCGAATCCATGGTTCTCCATGGTAGTACCTGAATGAGATGAAGATCTCCTCTTTCTTTTTCTTTTTTAGCCTAGAGTTTTTACCCTCTCTCTTTTAAGCTTACTTTGATCTTGGTGTGTTGTTCTTATCTTGAGGTGATCTTCCTTGGAGTTGGAGTTGATCCAAGCTTTGTGTTTCTTCTCTCTCTTGGATCTTCTTGGCTTTTAGAGTTGGTCTTCACCTCAAGGCGGGTCATATAACTTTCCCCTCTTCTATTGTTGCACTTGATCTTACAAGCATGTTATATTATCTCTAAAATGTGATCATAAGTTTCTAGACAATGATACCTTGATTTAGGATTTAAGATTATGAAGTACTCTTGTATAGATTGCTCTTTCTCCTAAACCCTAACTCTTGGTACCCAAGTAGTATGGATGGTGGAGTTTCTAAGCTTGCATGCAACATCTTGAATGTTGGTTTTGTCACCTTGGCTTTAGTTTGGCCATCTTGAAGGAGATGGGATTTTTGGTTCTTGTTTACATGCGTTTGATTCTTGGTGTTCTCTCTTATGGCATGGTTTCTTTTCTAATCTTGGTGATGATCGTTCTAGGGTTTTGACGTCCATTTTTTCTTTTGCTTTCACCTTGGTGACACTTGAGTTTCCTGATGTTAAGCATTTGTTTCGGTCACCATGCTTTCTTATTTCCTTGTGGTCGCTAAGACCATGAGAGTGGTGAGCTTGGGTTTCAGTTTTATTGTCATAACTTTAACCCTAGCCACCTTGGTCGCTGCATGAGATGCTTTCGGGGTCACTACATTGGAGCCCTTGTGATGGTCACTACACATTAATTATTGTTGTGGTTGCAATGCTTTGATCCTTGTGTTGGATGCTTCATAAGATGGATTGTTTGGTCAAAATGGTTTTGGTTTGATGGATGATCTCTACCTAGGGTGGTTTGGTCACAACAAAACCCTAACCCTAGTTTCTCTTGCAGTCACTATACATGGTCCAGTGTGGTTGGTCGTTGCACATGGTGTAACCCTACTAGTCTCTACAAATGTGTAAGTGTTGGTTTCTACACCTTAATATGTGCTCGCTACACTTAGTGTGCTTAAGATGGCAATGCTTAACCCTAATAAGTTCCAAGAATGTAGGAAGTAATGTACCTAGGGTTTGATGTTGAATTCTATCATGGAAACCCTAACCCTAATTCATTTGTATGATGTAGTTGCTTAATCTTGCTTGAATGAATAACATGTAATAAAGTATTTTATCTCTCCTATTTGTATAACCCTAACATTACAGGTTGAATGAACATCATATCTTGTGGTTGCTATGGTATCTCTGATGTGGTACAAGGTAATTTTGATGAGCCTTTATGAGGCATAATGAGGTAATGATGTTATGCAAGACTATGTGATTGGGTCTTATGACGTGGCAGAGGCTTCGTGCCTAGTTTGAGGTGATATCCTCTAGTGATGTTATGAAGTATGGTTATCCCCTAATAACATGAGAATGGTGATGACTAAGTATTAGACAGCGAGACAATATCATGTGATGGTCTGATCAGATTTATGTTTAATACATTTTATATCTTTTGACATTGCAACCTACCCCTATCTTCATAGAATTTGTTTTGGGTTTGTATGTTATAACTTTTTTGATGCATTAAAAGATACTCAATTGGCTTAATTAATCATGTGGAACCCTAATCCTGTAGGTTGCCCTAAGCAATAGATATATCTTCAACATCAGTATTTGCTAGTTGGTGAAATGAGTAATTATTGTGGGAAACTCAGAGCGCAAATTGTTGAATATACAGGGGTGCAAGTTGAGAGTATATCCTTGCATCCACAATTACAAATTTGGAGGATGATTGTGGTCATACCCCAACAGTAGAATGGTCGAGATCGCATCTTAGATTATATGTTTTTACAGATGGTTGCAATCATACCCTAGTAGGAGAACGACTGTGTTTGTATCTTACTAGAATCATGCCTATATACTAAGGCAAACTAGGTTGATTTGTAATTTGCCTCTATATGTCACTACAACAAACTTAGATTGACCGAGGGAGTGGGAGATCATTGGAGTCCGACTCTCCTAGATCTTGTATGGCACTAATTTTGACTTAGTAGTGGTTAGTTGTAGTATGTGTGGTATACCTCATCTCCACATGGCATAATAAAAGATATAATATAGTCGTGTAGTATATTTTCTTGGGGTTAAACATGATTCTCATTGGATGGCCCTTTTCCTTATTTCTTATACCGCTTAGTTGATAAAGGTTATACATGTTTTTCATATTTTTTCAAAAAGTATATGATAATCTACTAATCATTTGTAGCTACTCTTATAGATTAATCTGTGCTATCCGTTTTACATATTCATTTAGCTAAATCTGCTCATAATGCTTAATTGGTTATATTTATCCATGTTAACAATAATTACTAGTGGAGAGTTATATCTCTTGTTGGGACATTGGTCTCACCCTCTGTGTTTCTACATCTTTTAGGTGGTCATGCACGACGAGGTAGAGATCATGTGGTTGAGGAAGAGCAGCAAGGAGATTAGTAGTTGTTGAAGGTTGGATATGCTGCTAGTGTTTGTAGTAGAGTCCTATGTGTCATCCATGTACTCTCAAGTCTTTGGAGGTGTTTTTTAGGTGTTGAACATCGATACAAGGTTTTTGGTAGTTTGCTATGGTTGTACATGTATGAGTGGTATGTATATGAACATGTTATCGTTTGTAACATGTTGTTGCAAGATGGCCATTGTACATTGATGAATATACCTTTATGGTATGCTATGTGATACAAGTGGCACAATTTGTGGACTTCCATGTAATGTTTCCACTTGTAAAAAATAAGTGACCGGTTTTAATTTACCATGGTTTCTGGTAATCTAGATGATCAATGTTAATTATGCACTTTAGTTTTGAGTAATCTCACTTTTATATGACTGGCATGTTACAATGATATTCTTTCGAAGCATGCCTATAGCATCCATGTCTGGTCGAATGTTGTGAAGAAGAATCTAGTTCTTGATTAAAAAAAATGCCACTTCATGGTGAAGGAGGTCGTTGTTCTAGGCTATTTAGTAAGTTCCTAAGGCATTAAGATCGACAAAGTGAAGATTGAGGTGATTTCCAAATTAACCCACTCCAACTAGTTTTGAAGTCCATGCAATACTATGTTGATCCAACTTCTACACAAGGATCATTTCTAATTTTAGCAAGACATCTAAACCTTTCATGAAACTTCTCCAGAAAGGTGCACACTTTATTTTCATCTCTAACTACATGAAGAGATTCCTCATCCTAAAAGGAAATCTCACTTCTACCCCAACATTTTTTGCCTCAACTTGGTATATTCCATTTTAGAACATGTGTGATTCTGGCGACTACAAAAAAGGCCCATTTATAGGGTATTATGTTGATAGGAAGCATCATGCCTTTTACTATACCAAAAAGATGTTGGATGACACAGAGAATCTATGCAACCACTAAAAGTAGCTTGTCACTATTGTTTCAGCCTTTGATAAACTCTGCTACTATCTGGTGGGCTCCCAAGTGCTGGTTAACACTGATAAAACTTTTGTAAATCACTTAGTATCAAATATGGATGTTAAGACAAGGTTGATTAGATGGATCTTTCTTCTTCAAGAGTTTGAACTAAAAGTAAAATAAAAAGGGGAATTAAAAATGTATCTGTTGATCATTTTAGTTGGTTGCAGATCAAATATGGTGACCTTGTACCTATTCATCAATACCTTCTAGGTAACAAGTTGGTGAAGGTAATCACATCCAATTGTGGTATGCCAACTTTGTGAACTACTTGTCTTTTGGAGTTCTTCATATAGACTACACATGAAATGCACATACAAATTTTATGTCTCAAACATGTCGTTGCTATTAGGCTGCACCTTATCTATTCTAACTATGTTCAAACTACCTCTACCTTTGGTTCATTTATGAGGTGGAAGTTCCTCTAATCCTAGGGAAATTCCATTTGAGCCCAACTGGGGGCCACATGAGCTCCAATAATACATTCTCCAAGGTCCTTCAATGTGGTTTCTTCTTACCCTCAATTTGTTTAGATATTTACAATTTGTCATGTGTTGTGATTAGTGTTATATCCTCAAAATTTTGGTATATTTGAAATACATATAAGAGTTGATTTAATAAGCAAATTATCAAATTATATTTGATAGAATAACAATGGAGACCATTTTATGGCATGCATGCAACCCATGGCCCATGTAAACGCCCATGACTCTATTTTCTTTGCAAATAGGTTGCTTGTGGCACAAGTTAAAGAAATAAGAGATTTTGTGTACAAATAAATATTAATGGCTTTATGAATGACTGGATAATATAAATATGAGATAACATGTAAGTTTCCAAAAGTAAATAAGACTAGTGGTGTTTTAGATAAATTAATGGAATAATTGTCTAATCCACTTTTGTAACATTAGTTTTAAGGCATCCAATGGTCTTTTTGCTATATGGATATCATATACTTGAATATTATAAGGAAAGGAAGAGAATTCTAGAAATTGAGAGAAAAAGGCTATTCAATGAGATAATGGTATTGTTTAAAAGGGGCAAGTTTTATATGGTAAAGATATCCCATTAAACCTAACTTACTAGAAACGTCTTGCAAAAGGAATTCTTGGGTTTCCCAGAAATATGAATAATTGATTTGAAGGAGTGATAACGAATGAAGAACCCAAGTCATAAAGAGTTTCCAATCTTTTTACAATCAAGTTATCCAATACGTGCCATATAGTGGTAATCTTTCCTTTGTGGATTTATGGGTGTAAAAGTTGGCAATAACTTGTGGAAATATGTGTCTCCATATTGGGACTCTGGTAATGCCATTCTTTTAACAACCATGCATACTTTTCCCTAAGTGGTTTTCCATAACTGTGAGAGAGAGAGAGATAAAACAAGAGTCTAGAATTCAACAATAAAGTGACTCATAAATAGATTAATGACCAAATATCCAATGTGTTCCATATTGTCATGTGTAATCCTTAATGCTTTTTGGGTTTGCCAAATCCATAGCCTAATAATATGGTAGTTATTTTTGTGACCTTTAGATATATAGAATAAATGATGACATCTTTTGATAGGGGAAGGGAAGAATGTAAATATTTCTTTTCCTTATGTGTTGCCGTGCCCAAGTACATACGAAAAATGAAACGTATCGACCCAACCCTAGTACTATAAGGTAGTGGACTATAAATGAGATCAATGAGGAAGCCATGTACCTAAATCCCCTCCTTGCATATCCATCCTTACCCAATAAGATAGAAGGAGAATAATGAGAGGGGGATGTCGTAGAAGTGGCAGCCATTAGGAAACACTAGGAGAAGATCTATGTAATCAAGACTAAGGGGTTGGAGAGGAATGGGAACTTGCTGGGAGTGGCCTCATCACAAGTGGGATATGGTTAAAAGTGTTCATCCAGACCTCTTGATGGTGAATAGGGACCCTGGCAGGTTTGCACCAAAGTAGGGCTTGGAGGGAGAGAGTGAGCTTCCTCGTTGAAAGGGAGAAGGAGTAAACCTATCAAGTGTTGTTGGTGATGAAGTTAGAGGAATGATCTTATAGGTGGTTGGGTTCCTAGGACAGTAGAGATGATGGGCTAGAGAAGGCAAATAGTGTCTGAGGTGGGTTCTGGCGATCAGCCTACAACTGGAGAACCACGGTGGCATAGCTATGTTTCATTGAATGTGGAGCATGAGAGAGGGAGAGTCAGAGTTGTAGCCTGTAGCAGTAGGTGCCACTTTAATCATGGACCAGAGAGTCTGGCCACTAGAGGCATTGGGAGGGGGAACTGGGTGTAGCAGTGTCAGCATCTCAGCAGAGGGGTGGTGGTTGAATCCTGAACATTGACCAGTGGCGGCTCGAGCAGCAACACTGGCACTACTAGTCATGTGCGAGTAGAAAGATTGTCCGCAGGATGATGCATGAGAGAAATAAAGACCATAAGACCTAGGAAAGTCAATAAATGAATCTTAGTACATGATATGATCATAAAGGAAAAGAAATGCAAAAGAAAAGAGGTATACGGTGCTGATGTGGCACCTTTCTATTGGTGCATTATAGTATTATGTTGTGAAAATTATAGTAAATAATAGGATGATTGGATCAAGATGTGTTATATATGAAATTTGATTAGAAAAAATTGAGGAATGAAAATAAAATATAATTGATACCTAATTCCAATCATAGTTCTAAAATTATGACCAATGCATGATTGTTAAGTGACTAAGGTATAAAAACCCTAGTTTTGGTGATTATGATGCTTAACACAATGAATCTAGTTATTTTAAGATGTTAATAGTTATTTATAAATATAATTCTAGTCTAACCTGATCGTAATCATTATGATGATAATTAGAATATTTAATGGGAATAATTATGCATATGAAGAATTCGAGTTGAAGATCATATCTTGCAATGCTGTTAATGAACATGATTGAATCTAGCTAACTATAATGAAAATGATATGTTGGATATAGTAATTAGGGTTTCACTTAATGTTTAACAAGAAAGTAATTAGGGTTTTTACCTTTATTCCTAACTCAAACTCGAACATGACCCTAAAACCCTAAATTGGGACCCGAGTAAGGTTTACTCTGAATAATGTGATGGTGATACTTTAGGATTTACATACAAGTAGATTGAATGATTTGATTCCTCTTTGCATGCTTGACTGAATGATATGCTTAAAGTATGATTTAGAAATATACACCGTTCTACAAAAGGTACATGATTACGCTTATGACTGCCCGCAATATAGTTTGCTGATGTTTGTTGAGGTTTTCTCAAGGACTGAACAACTAAACTATTGGATGTTTATTTACATTATATTCAACTATAATGCCATTATGAGTATCACATAAAGGAAGAATATGTGGAGAAAATGCCAGTTCTTATTTACAAGTAATTGATGGAATATATATTGTCATGAACTTGCAACTTATGCATGCACCCCATGTACAATATAGAAATATACTTTTTAGGATTTTGGTTTCACGATGTTTTAGGTACATGCTAAATATGAAGATATAAAGATATGATAGGGAAATGAAGTTACTTGAAGACATTAAAGTTAACTTCTAAAGTGGATTAGATAGATGCTTCTTCTCATATGTACAATCCTGATGATAGAAATTCATGTAACTCCTTAGAGGAGCATTATTTAAACAATATTTGAATTAATGTAAATTATATACACCGTTCTACAAAAGGTACATGATTACGCTTATGACTGCCCGCAATATAGTTTGCTGATGTTTGTTGAGGTTTTCTCAAGGACTGAACAACTAAACTATTGGATGTTTATTTACATTATATTCAACTATAATGCCATTATGAGTATCACATACAGGAAGAATATGTGGAGAAAATGCCAGTTCTTATTTACAAGTAATTGATGGAATATATATTGTCATGAACTTGCAACTTATGCATGCACCCCATGTACAATATAGAAATATACTTTTTAGGATTTTGGTTTCACGATGTTTTAGGTACATGCTAAATATGAAGATATAAAGATATGATAGGGAAATGAAGTTACTTGAAGACATTAAAGTTAACTTCTAAAGTGGATTAGATAGATGCTTCTTCTCATATGTACAATCCTGATGATAGAAATTCATGTAACTCCTTAGAGGAGCATTATTTAAACAATATTTGAATTAATGTAAATTATTTGTTGTTATTTGTTATTTGGTTAAATCTAGATCGTTCGGAATTTTAGGTAATGACTCTGAACTTTTTGGATCCTTCCTTCACTGGGGGATGCTAAGAAGTGAGGTCATTACATTTGGTATCAGAGCCCCATATTTATCAAATAATATTTAATAGTTTATAATTTCAAGTAATCTATAGAAATATGAGAGAATATCTAGGGCATTTTCTAATGACGCTAGTGTCTAGAAGGGAAGACGACCCTGGGGCTAGCCAAACTTTCCTTTAAACCTCTATTTGGCTTACAAGGACTCATGAGCCCTTCCATCCTTCTTGGAAAAAGTCGGAAGGTTTTTCCCAAAGTAAAGTACCTTTAGGTTTTCTCCTCATCTTGATTCATCCACTTCTCATACTCATTCTTAATAAAGCCTAAAAAATATTTCCCTCCACATATCAAGTTAGGGTTTTTGAGAAGAAGTACGATTAGGGCATCCTCTACCAATTAATGTATATGTAATGTAGAAGTAATGATAAAGTAAAGAGAAAATCATTTATGGGTTTTTTCCTTGTAAAAATAAACCCTAAGATGGAGCTAGGGTTGGTTTAGAAAAACTCTTAGTGGGTCAAGGGAATCATTGGAACCCTATGATGAAGGGTGTAGGTTGGGTAGTCCCTAACTCTAACATAAAACCCCAATCTTGGGAAATGGGAGTAGAACGGGTAAAATTGTAACCCTACCCATATAAACCCTAATCAGGGTAAGAAAAAATAGAAAATATAAATAATTTATGTGAACCAATCTCCCATGCATGGATATAGAGAAATTTGTGCATGATGTTTGTGAATGTTTTGAATTTACATGAAAAACATAAATAACCAATGGTTATGCATGAAAATGAAAATATGAACATAACTTTCTCATCACCCTAATGGTATCTCTAGAGGAATGGATGGATAGAGAATACTCCCATTGAGTGCGTATGAAATTGGGACTACCCCTATCGAGTCGGTGTCTTACTAAAATTACCTCTAGAGATTGAGTATAAACCCCTAAAGAGTGGGTATGATAACCCCATCGAGTACGTATACCATTGAAATACTTCCAGCGAGTGAGTATGATGTTGTGAATACCCCTAGTGAGTAGGTTTGGATGAAGATCACCCCCAGAGACTGCATTGAGTATAAATACCTCCCAATGAGATGGTATACTATATATATTAAACAAGTACGGGTTGATAGGTTATGTTACAAAATGTATGTTCAACATATTATGGTTATTTAAAAATGAAAATTCAGCTTTTAGGGTTTGGTGTCCCGACATGGGGTGGTTCAATCCAAGAGTGCAGAAAGGACCTTTAGGGGAGGAGAAACCCTAAACCATGTGGAGTTAGGTTGTGGATAGAGGGCCTAAGCTCCTCCCATGAGCCAAGAGGTACCCTAGGTTAGGAACTTCTCTAGAAGGATGAGTTGATCAAATGGTTTAACAACTGAGATAACCTATATGTCATATAAAGTGTACATGATTAAGTATACAAAATATGAAAGAACATACATTCTTTGAATCCAAATATGCCATCTCTGAGGTACATAAGAAAAGTCACCAAGGAAGTGACTAAGGTAGGTGACCAAGCTGGGATAGGAAGGTCAGTAATCGGTCAAGTCGGGTAAGGAAGGCTGATACAAAAAAGGGAAGTCAGTGTAATTACTAGTGATCAAGTCAAGATACTAAGATAACCATAGGCCACGTCGGGACAAGAAGGTTGATATAAGAGAGTCATTACCATGACTAGTGATCAAGCCATGATAGGAAGATCACCGATAGGCCAAGCCGAGAAAGGAAGGTTGATATAAGAGGAAGGCATTGCAATGACCAATGATCAAGCTGGGATATAAGGGTCACTGATAGGTCAAGCCGAGAAAGGAAGGCCAATATGAGAGGAAGTCATTGCAATGGTTTGTGACAAAGTCGGGAAAGGAAGGCCATTGATTGGTCAAGTCGGGAAAGGAAGACCTCTTTGAAAGACCAAGCCCTGGAAGGGAAGATTTCCATGAGCCCAATATAGGGGCATAAAGTGAAAAATGTGTACCCCAAGAGAGATGAAGGAAATTTGTGTTAAAGAACTACATAAGAAAATAATGTGCTCAAAAATTGTAAAGTTGTGACACCTCAATAAACCCTCAGAAGGGTAGAGCCTTAAGTCAATCCTAAGGTCAAGTAGGGAGGATTAAAGGTATAAAATACCATTGAGATTAGTATGTGATTGTTTCCTGAGTGCATAAGACCATATGGTCGGGAGGTAATAACTATGTTTTCTAGAGGCCCATTTCTCAGGATATTGGCCACCTTCATGAGTTCAAGACACCCAAGGTGTGAATGTGTCAGGCAATACCTACATGCATAAGGATGAGATCACTCCAAAAGAACCTCTACACCTAGATACCTAGAGGAAGTGGTTAAGGGTCATAAAATATGAGGTGTAAATATAAAACATACAACAAGTCATGTAATATTGATACGAGTTGTGTACAAACTCAAGAATAAGAAAGACACTTGACTTCATGAAATATAAGAATATTGTGAGATTAAAAAGGTAGATATGGTTTGAAATCATGGTTAAGGATATTTCAACCCAAACTATGAAATTTTAGGATAATGTGTGTATACCATCTCTGCTCTTAGAATGGGATGAACTTTGCATTTGGGCTATAATCAAGCACTTATTTCATCTCATTATGACTAAGAAAGATTAGGTAGATCCATGTTATGGCTAAAATGGATATATGAGAATGAATACCCTAAGTTTAGTTTAATGGAATGATCTAGGGTTTGAGGTGTTACCTCACCTGTATGTGGGAATAAATGAACAATATGTTGGAAAGCTAGGTGAAAAGGTAAACTGAAATTACAAAATGAAAATGTAATCATCAAGGAGGTGATATCCAGAAAATATTGAAGATGTAGATACCTAGAATTGAACTTAGGTACCAACCTTAGTAATAATACATGGAGTTTGACATATCAATAAAAGTGATTAAAGATAATATAAGTAGGATTGCTAACCCTAGGGTTTGAGACTAAGTTGAGTTATCATTCACCTTAAGTTTACTAGGTGTGAATTTTTGGGACAAAATTCTTTTTAAGGAGGGGTGAATGTTATATCCTCATATTTTGGTAAATTTGAAATACATATAAGACTTGATTGAATAAGAAAATTCTCAAATAATATTTGACAGACTAACAATGGTGACCACTTTATGGCATGGGTGCAACCCATGGCCCATATAATGCCCCATGAGACTATTTTCTTTGCAAAGAGATCCTTGTGGCCAAAGTTAAAGAAATAAGAGATTTTGTGTACACATAAAAATTAATGGATTTACAAAATTATTGTATAATAGAAATATGAGATAATATCCAAATTTCCCTAAAGAAAATAAGATGTGTGGTGTTTTAGATAATTAATGGAATAATTGTCTAATCCAGTTGGCAACATTAGTTTTAAGACATCCAGTGGTCTTTATTCAATATGGCTTTTGGTATACTTCAATATAATAAGTGAATGAAAAGAATCATAGAAATTGAGAGAAAAAGAATATTCCATGAGATAATGGTATTGTTTGAAAGGAGAAAGTTTTCTATGAGAAAGATATCCCATTAAATCCTAACTAACTAGAAATGTGTTGGAAAAGGCATTATTGGGTTTCCAAGAAATAGGAATAATTGATTTGAAAGGGACACATAGAATGAATTAGATCTCATGTAATAAAGAGTTTCCAATAACTTCAAAATCAAGTTATCCAATATGTGTCATATAGTGGTAAGCTTTGGTTTGTGGATTTATGGATGTAAAAGTTAGCAATGAATTGTGTATATATCTGTCTCCATATTGGGAATCTATTAAATGTCATCCTTTTAACATCCATAAACACTTTTCCCTAAGTTCTTTTCCATAATCGTGAGATAAAGAGATAAAAGAAGAGTCTATAATTCAATAATAAAGTGACTCATAAATAGATTAATGACCAAATATCCAATGTGTACCATATGGTCAAGTGCTTTCCTTAATGGTTTTTGGGTTTTCCAAATACAAGTCCTAATTATATGGTAATTCTTGTTGTGACCTATAGATCTATACAATAAAAGCTAAAAGCTTTGCAAATGGAAAGAAGGAAAGAACATAAATATTTCTTTTCCTATGTGATGTCGTGACGAAGTACATATGAGACGTGAATGAAAAAAGACCTATTGACCCAAACCCTAGTACTATAAAGGTAGTGGAATGGAAAGGAGATCAATGAGGAAGTCGGGTACCTCGATCCCCTCCTTCCATATGTATCCTTACCCAGCAAGAAAAAATGATAACGATGAGAATGGGCTGTCATAGAAGTGTTCGCCAACACACGATGTTAGGAAAAGATTAATGTAATCAATACTGAGGGGTTGGAGAGCAATGGGAACTTGCTGGGAGCGGCCCCATCACTGATGGGAGATGATTAAAAGAATTTGGCTAAACCTCTCATTGGTGTAGGGGTCCCTGGTAGGTTCACACCCAAACCGGGCATGGAGGGAGAGAGGGATCATCCTCGCTGAAAGGGCGATGGAGTAAACCTGTCAACTGGTGTCAGTGGTGAAGTTAGAGGAATGATCTTGGAGGTTGCTAGGTTCCCAGGACGACGGAGATGGTAGGCCATAGAAGGGGACAACTACCTGAGATGGATTATAGAAATCAACCTAGTACTAGAGAACCATGGTAGTGTGGTGGTGTTCAGTTGAATGAGGAGCATGATAGAGAGAGAGTTGGAGCTGCATCCTGTAGCAGTAGCCACCACTTTACTTGTAGATTTGAGAGTCTGGTCACTGGAAACATTGGGAGGGGGAACTGAGTGCATTGGTGTCATCATATTGGAGGAGGGATGGTGGTTGAATCCTGAACGTTGGCCAGTAGTGGCTCGGGCAGTGACATCGACAACGCAAGCTACACACAAGGAGATAGATTGTCCACAGGATGAGGAACAATAGAAAGAAAAACTATTGGACCCAGATGAGTCGGTAAATGGATCTTAACACAACATCTACGACTATAGAGAAAAATAAATGCAAAAGAAAAGAGGTATACGATGATGACGTGGCACCTTTGTATTGGTGCATTATAGTGTTATGGTATGAAAATTATAGTAATTAATAGGATGGTCAGATTAAGACATGTTTTGCATGAAATTTGATTCAAAAATGTAAGGAATGCAAATAAAATATAATGGAGACCTATTTCTAATCCTAATTCTAAAAGTAGGACCAATGCATGATTATTAAGTGATTAAGGTATAAAAAAACCCTAGTTTTGGTGATTATGATTCTTAACATGAGGAATCTTATTTTTTTGAGATGTTAACTGTTATTTCTAAATATAATGTCAATCGAACCTGATCGTGATCATAATGATGATAATTTGGGTATCTATTGGGAATAATCATGCATATGAAAAATTAGGGTCAAAGATCATCTCTTACAATTTAGTTAATTGACATGATTGAATCTAAGTAATCATAATGAAAATGATATGTTGGATATAGTAATTAGGGTTTCACATAATGTGTAACAAGCAAAAGAATTAGGGTTTGTATTGTTATTCCTTAGTCAAGCCCGAACATGACCGTAAAACCCTAGATTAGGACTCGAGTAGGGTTTACTATGAATAATGTGATGGTGACACTTTAGGATTTACATACATGTGAATTAAATGATTATATTCCTCTTTTCATGCTTGATTCGATGATATGCTTAAAGTATGACTTGAAAATCAGCATGGTCAAAAGGTACATGGTTACACTTATGACTACCAACAATATAGTATGATGGTGTTTGGCGAGGTTTTCTCGAGCATTGAACAACAAAATTGTGGGATGTTTATTTAGATTCTATTCAATTATAATGCCACTATGAGTATCACATAGAGGAAGAATATATGGAGTAAATACCAATTCTTATTTGCAAATAATTGATGGAATATATGTTGTTATGTACTTGCACACTTTAGCATGCACCCAATGTACACAATATGGCAATATACTGATTTGTGCTTTTAGTTTCACAACATTTAGGTACATTCTAAATATAAAGATATCAAGACATGATCGATAGATTAATTTAATTAAAGACAATAAAGTTAACTGATAAGGAGGATTAGATAGATACGTCTTCATATGTACAGTCTTGATGATATAAACTCATATAACCCCTTAGAGGAGCATTCTGTGAACAATATTTCAATTATTGGAAATTATTTGCTATTACTTTTTATTTGGTAAAATATAGATCCTTGGGAACTTTAGGTATTGTCTCTCAACTTTTTGGGTCCTTTAGTTGGGGGATGATGAGATGTGAGGTTGTTACAATTAGTGTCATCTCCTCAATGTGATTTCCAAAAGAAACGAGATTCCTCTCTAATGTTAGCAAGAAGTGGAGAGGGTTTATGTTTGGGGCATGGATTGCATGTATTTATTTCTATCCTATTATGGATTGTATTACATTCTAGTCAAATACTGATTATGTTTTAATGTGGTCAAATCCATTCCCACAACTCTTAGCAAGTCCAAGCCAACCATCAAGCTATTTAGAGACATCATCTTTTCAATCTTCAATGTCCCCCAAAAAGTGATTTCTAATGGAGGATCTCACTTTCTCAAGTGCAAAAGTGAATCATTTCGATGAATGTACATTGTTCTAAACTATGTGCTTACTTCATACCACCCACACAAGAGTGATTAATTGCAAGTCTATAGTCTCATAATAAAAACCATACTTAATAAGATAGTTGATAGAACAAGGAAATGTTGGGATCACATGCTAAATGATGCTATTTGGGCCTAAGGAACTACTTACAAGACTCTTTTGGGCACTGCAAAGTTTCATCTAATATATTGGAAATGTTTTCATTACCAATAGAACATGATAATAGTTCATGTTGGGCCATCAAATAGATCAACTTCAGTCTCCATGCAGAAAAAGACAACCGTTAGATACAATTGCAATATCTAGAAGAACTATGGATGATGAAATGAGGAAATGCACAAATTTACAAAGAGAGCACCAAGATGTGGCATGATGGATATTTTAAAAAGTAAACATTTATAGGTCAAATATCAAGTATTACGCAGAACTATCGACTCTAACTCTTTGTAGAAAATATCAGGACCTAGTGGTCGGAACCTTCTATCATCAAGCACATATTTTCACACAAGAACTATCACTATCTAGAGTGACAAAACTAGAGTAATCAATGGCAATGAAAAGCATCTCAAATGTTGTTGTGATATGGATGACATGAAATATGATCATCCTTTCATGCTCTCCTCACCTCCATCTAAAACATGAGCTATAGGTGTTGAGCCATATATGTAATAAAATATGCTTCTCAGGAGACAATCCGATTGTTATTTCTTAAAATCATCTTTAGTTTGTATATTATTTGACTTTTCAAATTATATCATATTTGCATTACATAGATATACACCTCATGATGCGATAATAAATCCTGACACTTCCTATTATATGTGGATGGGTTTTGGGGTAATGGATATAAACTACATCTAATGGTATGACAATCATAGTTCTTACTCTCTATCACAGTTTTAGTATTCTCTAGAGGAAAAGAAAATATCTATGTTTGTGGTGGTAGTATTGGTGGTATGAATTCTACCATCCCCACAGTTATCTTTTATGACTAAATATATCATCATTTCATACAAGCATTGCATTAAATTTCTTCTTCTTCGAATTATTATGTTTACAATATATATCTATTATCTATCGAACTTAGTTTCAAATTCTTTGTTTGCATATATGCATGTTTCACCATTTAACTTTTTATTTGAAAAAAATCTCCTGCCAACTAGCAAAACAATTGCATGGAATCACCATTTGTTCCCCTATCATGTCAGTAATTGATTGTAGTAATAAAAGGAGATAACTCAACATAGTGAATTATAAAATCAAGTTTCTTATAGATATAATACCTCTCTGGTACTTCTTCCATCTTCTTACCATCTATCTAAGAAAAAGAAACAAAGAGACAAAAGCTGGGCCAAACCCAATGTTTGGAGCGACACATCCTTTTTCCTAATCTATGTGATTCTTTAATACCCTTATCTATGTAATAGGGGTGTATCACCAAAATCAATGTTGGTGTACCAACAAAGTGCACAATAGGAAAATCTTGTACATCATTCAAGGAAAAATTAAAATTAAAATAGTCATCTTAATGTCAATAGAGGAGATATTCACATCTTCCTATCGAACATACTTATTTCCATTTTACACCTAGAGTGACAATGCATGTGTCACTTTAACACCTTTTTGATGCACCATAATGTCAAATAAAATACATACTCGCTGGTTTCTCTAAATTCTCTCAAAACTCCCAGTAATGCTTGATATCCAGTTTCATAAAAAGGAAATGTTTTTTGGGAAGATAAATTGGGAATAAAGACACACTACGAAAAAAATATTATTTACCTATAATTATTTTAACTACATATATCAAATTTGTAGTTAGAATATATCTTTCCTTACAAACTTTTAATATGTAAATAAAGCAATTGTAGTTGTTTGTAATAGCTATAAAATGACTACATATACCAATTCGTGAAATATTAATACCCTTCCCGAGTCTCTCTCCCCTACCCCTACTCAAATGTTCAAACACCTCTAAAAATTTTAACATTTCGCGCCAACTATTTTTCCTGAGTTTATTTCTCATTTGTGTCCGCTAGTCCGTCATCCCAATATCACGCAGCAGTTCTCCACTCTCCTCCCCAATCACATGTGGATCTTCTCTGTCGGTCACAAATTTATCCTCCTCCACCGGCTCTTCGGCCCTCGCTTCCTCCGCCCCCATTCGCCCTGACAGTGCCCCTCCTAGGATCGTGTTCTCTCCCTCCCACCTTCTTCTCCTACCCTCATAGCCCCTGAACACACTCTCAGTTAGATCTTTTTTCTCCTTTCGGTGGTAGAGCTACTCAAAAGCTCCATGAGGCACGAAACTCACCAAGCTTTGGGAGAAAAAACACCAGAGCGGCCAGTATTCCTAGTACACATACACTTTTTGATCTAGTTATCCTGTATTCCTAGTCCATGTCTAATCTCAAGTTCTGATATTTCAGACTTGCCAGAAGCAGCCAACTGGAAATTGACGAATGTGTTATCCATAAAAAATGTGGCAACCTCAAGAGCCAGTTTGAAGATATTTAGAATTGACGCCGAGAACGCGGGGTAACCAACAGAGAGAGTAGAGTTGCGGAGATATTGGCCTCTGAATTCAAATTGGTAGTTATCCTGACAACATCACGTTAGACTGCAAAAATTGATCCTTCTTATCCAACTTTTACGGTAATATTCGTCATTTTCTCAATACAACTACTCGTCATATATTATTCTTTTTGTGGTAATTGCCTCACGACTTCATGATGGAAATATCTCTGATTAAAGATTTTAGTAATTCTTTCATCGTGTTGCTTTACTTTTATAAGGAAACAACAGATAGTAACATGTTTTGAACGGCTGATTGGCTTATTTCTCTTTACTTATTGTTCACTTGTTTGACTGGAAGTGGTTGATCAATTCCTTGATTTAGATATGGGCATTCAAACAGATTTCAAGTTCAGTTTTGTGGTGAAACAGATTTTAAATGAACATGAACGATGCAAAGTTGACTGGCATGATCCTAAAATCTGCAACATTCATGTATCATATTATGTAAATCAAGGTTTAGAGGATGCAAATAACTGTCTGGAACACTTGTTTGACCAAGCTGGGGTACCCAACCCCAATACATGGTTTTCTTGCCCAAGGCTACATAGCTGAATATGGCACGTCAAATGCGTCATCTTTCTTGTTGGAAGCTGCTTCCATAGTGAATCCTTTGGGAAGGAAATGGAGACCACGGCCTGCAACTCTCACCAATGTTTTGGTTGTAACTTCAGCAACTCATGACCTGAGCAATATCTATACATGTTCCAACATGAAAATGATGGAACTCATGACCTGAAAGGCAAACATATTTAGATCTTATTTATTTGTTATAACCAACAATACAACTTCTAAATATAGCATATTAACATATAGAATGTGTAGCTTGCATACATATTTAGATCTTATTTACTGATTAGATGTTGTCATGGCCAATTTTTTATGGATGGAGTATCTGTGAATGAAACCCACTTGTAACATACACTTTGTGTCTCTAGATAATCCAGTAACAACTGCCATCAGTTTCACTGAGTCAGTAGCCTGTAAAGCAATGCAAGCAATCATATTCATTGTTGTAACTCAGTTATAAAAGATTACATAGGAATTTGTCCAAGCTGAATTGAGAACATGTCATGCAAATATCACAGATATAAAGCAAGGGTCAAAATATTTCTACATTGGGAACAAAAATGAAGAGAACAACAATGCGATCATAAATAGTAAAATATAATATTAGGGAGATGTGAACTTGACCTTGTTGCACCTTCCTGAAGCGTTTTCTATAGTTACATTCTAGGTCATGGTTTTGTTTCTTTGACCGTTTTATCAAGGAGACATATATAGGAGTTCGGGGTGACAATTCTCTTTTTCCTACTTAGTCTAAGAAATGACATCTTCTCTACCTACCATAGACTGTCCTTGCGCACTACTCTTTCGCTTTTCTACCGCCTGCTTGCAATACCAACATTGTCACCCTTCTTCGGTCTTCTCTCATCACCACCCCCTTCTCTCACCATCATGCCACCTGTTACTCGCCACTGCCTTCTCATCAGCTCTTCCTCCTCTGCATCTTTCTTTGTTGCTTTGACTGTAATAACAGGCATTGAATTACTTATTGTTGTATCAGCATCAAGAAAAGTTACGAAGGACCGAGATGACGGAGGTAATAGGAAATAAAGGGTTTGAAAATGAGCCTATATAGGAAGTGGAGGATAGAGGAGTAGGGTGCAGGTGGATAGATGTGAAAAAGGTATTAGTGAGGGGGATATATAATCACTCTAGTTGTAGTACATGTTTTTATCAGTACATCATATGCTGTCAAAAAGCTTCCAATTTGAACAAAATGTAGAAATATTGATTAGGTGCAGATGGAATGGTGGCCTTGGACTTTATATCTTTGGTTATTATTTCTCTTGTATCGTGACCTGGACACTCGATCTCCTATAGTATGAATGAGCTAACTGAACTGGTTGTCTGAAAAATGTTTTAGGGCTTGCCTGAATGAAAGACAAAAGGTAAACTATAATATGATTTTTTGGTTTTAATTCAAAACTGATAAGAAGTTTTTTTCCTCCACATATGAGATTGCTTCTGCAGTCATGCAGTTGCTATTTTTTCTCCAAACTTCTACTTATGAGACACTAAATGAAGTTGTTCATTCTTCCATAGATGAGACCATCCCTACCGTCATTCAGTTGGTTGCAACTATCAAGTTGGAACTTCATCAAACTATTGAGACCAAGTCTGAGAAGAATAATGAGTTCTAGGGCCTTCTTGTGGTTGTTTGCAAGTCATCATCAACAAACATGGGTCAATAGAGTCTACAAAGTATGTCTTTTTGCAGTATACTGACCAGATGATGGAGCTCATTTTAAAAGTTTTTGCCCTGGTCTTGGGTAAACAATGTGTATCTTATAGGGAACTAGGTAAAATTATTGTTTTGATTTTTGATATTTAATATTTTCTTAACAAATAAGTTTGAACTTTATCCTTCATCACACATAATACTTAAATCCGAGTAAGAGATATCCTATTATTTCAATTTGCAGAATACATCAAGCTTTATATTGACTGTAAACACCAATGATGTCAAAACCAAATTGGCTGGAAGAACTAACAACCAGTGGCAAGGGCGGTATAGTTCCTCTACAGACCTGCTACATGCCTTGAAATGATAAAAAAACCACTCAATCTATCAATTCATTTGTTGAATTGATAAACCCATCTAGTTTCCACCAACAGTCGTTAGTCGTGTCTTCCCTACCCTACACCTGAAGTGCAACTCCCACACAGATCTACCTCACAAAGATTTGCGTAGTTGTTGTGTTTCTGCCAGAAATAATCGTAATGCATAGGAATTGGCCAGTTTTTGGAAGATCAAGAAGGAAAATCAAATTTAAGTTGAACTTTATCTTCATTATTGAACTTTCTACCAATCATTGTCTGCCTTGGTGGCTTCTTATGCATTTAGGCTTCAGATGTTTACTTGAATTTGTTGCTTGAATAGTCAAATTAGTTCTCTCTAATTAGTAGAGCGATTTTGTTTCTTAACCCCCAACCTAAGGTAAAGTGGAAGGTCATGATATTTCCTTCCAACTCTCTACAATATAAATGTGAATATCTCTAACATCATCATTTTGTATTTTGATGTTGTAGATTCCCATTCCTGTCTCCAGTCTTAGCACCAATATCTGACTGGACAGTGGTGCTCTTGACATTCATCTCTTCTTGGGCCTCTTGTATTCTCATGAGGTTCTCCACTCTCTGCCTTCTCAAGGCTTAATTATGCTTTTTTGTTTCCTGAGAAAGTGAAAAGTTCTAGACTCTCAACATGCCTTTATTGTCCCCACAGACAATTCGGTCTGAACCAACTGAAATAGACTAAATACTACACCCAAAAACTTGTAGCATTTTCTGAGGGAGCTTTATCATTGGTGTAGAAGATTTCTTAGCATTACATCACAGTTTGGAACTGGATAAGCCATTGCGCTTTATTAGTTTTTTCACATCAATCAATGCAAGTTGCTCATCTGCTGTAGATGATACTAACCAAGGAAATTTAATGTGATAGAATTGACAGAATCAGAATGTGGAATCCAGGTTGCAACTAGCTTGAGTTTTCTACATTGAAATTTACCAAGATATCAGACATATTAATATCTCCATCTTTCCCTTCAGTGAATAAAAGCTCCCCTGAGTAGCTCTAAGTTAATGCTTGATCATCACCAGTATGAGCACATTAAAATAACCTCCTCTTCAGGTCTATCTATTGCCATGTATATTCTAATCATTTGTATATAAACATCCAAACATCCATATCACTTCCTGATTGCTCTAGTTGCTTCCCCCAAAATGATATCACCCCATAAGGAGGGGGAATCAACGAACCATTTAGACATCGATATGGGTATGTATACCTTTTTATCACAAGCACCTTTCAAACTGAACTTGATGCCCCTGTAATGTGAATAGGTCATTTAGACCATTTTATCTTCTATAGTATACACTTTCATTGCTTCACAGTTTTGCACTTGGCCTATTATTCTTTCTTATATAGCTAACTACAATTGAGAAAAATGTCTCCACAGACAGAGTCAGTGAGGAAAGACATAGGCATTGCTCTATTCAAGAAGTAGATCCCACATATCAAAATTCTGAGTAACTGTGAAGATCAAAGAGGTCAGTACTATGCAGTGTTATTAAAATCCGATTGGACCTTCCTATCTGACCGGTCGGACCTTGAACCGGCACCCCTACCGGTTCGGTTATTGCAAAAACCCAGTAATGCCGGTCCAACTAGTCAGATGCCGGTCGAACCTATCAGACTTGACCGGTTCACCAGTTAAACCTACTGCACCGGTTTGATTAATTAGAGCTTATGTCTCAACCAATGAGTAGGTAACTATAATTTCCTCTTCACCTCTCAACACGTGAACTATTTTTGGGCCCTGACTTTCCCAACCCTAACTCTTACAAGAACTTAGGGGTCTAGTTATGCTTAGAATCACATTCTGTTATTGAACTTTGGATTTTGAAGTATTATTTCGCATGAAACATTAACATGTTGTGAGGTATGAGATTATAACTTCATTGCGAGTTCTAAAATTGTACTTACACCTTCGTCATAGTTGGACTATTTCATACTTTGCCAATATTTTCTGTATTTTTAGTATATTTATATTATTATTTATACATTGTTGATGTTATCGATTGAAGTGGTTCAACCACAGGTCGAATCAGTTAACCAGAAACCAGTAGCCTCACCAGTTTGATGACCAGTCCGGTCCCGATAACACTGGTACTATGTTTTAGGGGGGTGTATATCCAATCACATCATACAAACTGGAACACCATGATTTATGTTTTTAGGTTCAGTAGGCTTTTCTATGATTTTGGAACTCGAAAATTTGACTTCTACATTACCGTGCAATCATTTGATCATGAAAAATTCCAACTAACTTGTTAATGTAGTTTCCAACTTAATCCATTAGTATATGGAGAAAACATAAATTTGAGTCCTATTTTCTAAAACTAAGCATTTCTTTTGGTTGTTTATTTGCTTTTTATGTTTGTTTCTTTGTCATGTCTGTATTTTATAGTGAGAAGGCAATGTTGGGATATAACTGCCACATGTTGCTACTAATTGGCACCATCAAGTTGGTTAAGTACTATTCCAACTACACTTATGGCATATGTGGTAGTTGAGTAACGAACTTGCTAAGAATTATGTGAACAAAGATTAGTCCAAGTGAACTAGGTGTAAGTTAGGCTACATGATGTCTCAAACTATATCAATTACTACCTTCTCTACCTTCTTTGTTTATCTTTACTTTTTTGATATGTAGAACTTTCCTAACAGATAAGAAAAAAATATTAAAGAATATCTCAAGTGTGGGCAAATTAGTAAATTCTTAATACAATTTCTATGCTACAAGATGATAGCTGAATGCTATATTATAGTAAAGTGTGGTATTTTTTGTGTCACTCTATGCTTGTAAGTGCTTATGTGTAGTATTGTTAGTCTTTGTTCACGATCACAACCTTACACATGCAAAAGGTGTACTATCATTGTATGTTTCTATGTGTACTAACTTTTATCTAATGGGAAAATTGGTATTTATTTGTTCACTTTTCCTATTTACTTGTGTATTATCAAGCTCTACCATATGAGCTCAAGAATTTACAAATGAAACATCCAACTTCTAATGTCTATGACATTTCTTTCTTTAGCCAACTTACAAATTCTGCAATACATGATGACTATGATGCTTTCCATACTCATAGCATTTGATTTTTCCATGGTTGAAAAGTAAATAAAAGAGGATGTATGTGTTAGATTAACTATTCATTGTAGCACATTGTTACAGGTGGATTGTCCCCCCAACTTGTTGATGTAATCATTGGCCTATCTTCCAATCTTTAAAACAAATCAACTCGATGGGAGGTATTGTGGTCTAGGAAACAAGCATAGATCAGAGGTATTGTGGTCTAGGAAACAAGCAACCCTTGTTTGATAGCTTCCAAGTTGAAACACACAGATTGTGATCCCAATAACGGTGTCATTGGAAACAATTCCCTAGACCAACAACTTTTCAAAAGCTATGAAGTTGACATATTTAACATGCCAAGTTTGCATTATAATTTCAATTTGGCTCATGCTCACATTGACGAGCATGTATTTAAATTTACTAATAGATTGGGTTAGTATACACTCATTTAAAGGTTGATAAATATTAATGTACATGTTTGAACACATTTTGAGTCGACTTCAAGTTTTTAAGATTTGTTACTTTTTCGTTGGATAACCAGTTGAAATCGATGGCTATCTTAGATTTGACACACTTCTACATAAAATGCGATAATATGTATTAATCTACCCTCCCCCAATTGTGATCAAGATCATCTAAATTCCAATTGATACATGAATGAAGGATTCTTTACATGCCAGGGATAAATGTTAAAGCACACAACCTTATTATAGACCCATTTGAAGTGAGAACTTCTCAAAATCCATGCCATTCTGGTGTTAAAATAATAGATTGTAAGTAATGTAATTATTTGTTACACTAGTCTAGGCCCATGTAATTAGGGTGTAACCCTATACCTTTGTATTTGTATTCTACTATATATATGATAACATGCTAATCACCCGATCAGGGGATTACACAAACCAATAGGGTATCAAAGGTTTGATTAGCTGCCATTGAAAACTACTAGAGGGGGGGTGAATAGAGTTTTATAGTGATTTTAATAATTATTTAACTCAAACAACCAAAATTGAGATTAGAAGAAGGAGACAGGCGTTTAGAGTGGTTCCAACTATAGCAAATACTATAGTTGTCAGTCCACTACCCGGTTGCTTACCCAATCGGGATTTGAAAGTATTTATTTTATTACCTCTCGAGGATTTATACAAAATACAATACTTTCAACCACACCCTTTGAACAACCTTCACTTGAAGTAGGTGCACCAACCCTGAGGTAGCCTTCTTGAAGTAACTCCAAGCTCCCCCTTGAAGTAGCCTTCCTCTCTAGAAGTAACCTCCCGTTGCACCAGCCTTCTGAAGTAGCTCAAAGTCTCCTTCTTTGCCAAGAAGATCTTCACCCTCTCCAATCCGCAGCCTCCAACCTAGGAGTAGCAAGGAGAGTACAAACAGTAATAGGGAATAAGAAAGAAAAAAGGAAATTACAACTTATCCTTTAAAGCCCAAGGCTTGATATGCCTAGATCAAGCGTATAGATCTCCTAACCAAATGTGTGAACTTGTGATTGTTGTGGGTAGGAGATTCTAGCCTATAGGACACGAATTTGAGCTAAGGAGAAAGTAGGCCAATGATCACAGTGCTCAATTTGCTTGCAACAGATTGCTCAAGTATGCTCAAGTATTTCTCAAGTGTAGCAAGTGTAAAACAAGTGAGTTTAGGTGTCCTATGGCTTGTCCTATTTATAGGAATGGCCTAAGGAAGCTTAAGGACATTCTAGACAACTTCTAGGGGTTTCTAAGTGCTTAACTAGCCGTTAGGTACAAAGTTGTTGCTTTAACAACGGCTAATTAATTAATTCTGCAGTTGCTGTCAGAGACCATCTCGGTCGACAAATGGTCGACCGAGACACCTACTCGGTCGAACTTTTGTCGACCGACAGGCTCTCTGGAACAAGTGATTTGCAACGTATTTCTTCAACTGCCAACTAACTTGTCTGTTGTGTCTAACGGCTACTTTGGATCTTTCTCGGTCGAGAAGATTGTCGACCGAGAGTGTCTCGGTCGAGGAGTTTGTCGACCGAGATTGATCCTGTTTCAAGGTTTCAATTTAGACACTAATTATGTGTGTAAGTGTGCATAAATAATCCTATTTGAATGGGATGACTTGTCTAACTGTGGTGTTTAGCTAGGGAGAATCTAACGCTTGATTTACATGCAATTCTAAGTACTTGTACATTATATTTTTGTACAAGTTTTTACAACAGTGATTACATTGCATGAAATTATAAATATGTAAGCTTGTAGATTTTCCCTTGTTGCTTTGTCATCCTGCACACTTAAGTAGCACGTTAGATTAATAAGAATGAAATGTTTGTCATAATCAAAACAAAGGGATTTATAGATGTCCATTTAGCCAACAATCTCCCCCTTTTTGAAAATGACAAACATTTCCAAAATATAAATAAAGGAAATATAAAACATATGAGTTTCATACCTTTTGATTACCTTTTGTAGCTTTTTCTCTTGTGTATAAAATGTGTGGTTATTATTCCCCATGAATTATGGAACATGAAATCCAGATCATTTGGGAATATAGCAACTTTCAATGTAAAG
Source organism: Alisma plantago-aquatica (assembly GCA_963693085.1). Lineage (NCBI taxonomy): Eukaryota > Viridiplantae > Streptophyta > Magnoliopsida > Alismatales > Alismataceae > Alisma > Alisma plantago-aquatica. The sequence goes on along the minus strand of OY856410.1, from coordinate 1,485,280,666 downwards.
CCAAGAGTTTATTTATGAAACTCATTAATTGAGTTTTACATAATTACTATATTTTAGTTTTATATTTATCTCTCCTACTTTGTCATTTCAAAAAGATAACCGTTAAGAATAAAAACTCCCCCTTAAGTAGATATCCCATCAAATCTAATGAAAAAGATGTCCATTTAAAAGCCAAAAATGTAAATAAGAGTTTTTATTTAAGTAGCACAAATATCAAAGAAAACATCCTCCAAAGGAGTGATAAGCAATTGCTTCCTAATGTTGTTAAATTGATCTAGTGGAAGCGGTTTTGTAAAAATATCAGCCAATTGATCTTCCGTATCAACATGATGAAGGGAAACATGATTTTTGGAGATGTGATCCCTTAAAAAATGATGACGGATTTCAATATGTTTAGCTCGGCTGTATAAAATAGGATTGTGTGCTAAGTTTATGGCACTTGTGTTGTCACACAAAATAGGCGTAGATGAAAGATTAAAACCATAATCGCTTAACACTTGTTGCATATAAAGCACTTGAGCACAACAAGATCCAGCTGCCATATATTCAGCTTCAGTTGTAGATAGGGCAACCGTATTTTGTTTCTTGCTAAACCAAGATACTAAAGCTCTCCCTAATAAGAAACAGCCACCACTAGTACTCTTGCGATCAAGTCGACAACCAGCATAATCCGCATCAGTATAAGCTTTGAAATCCAAAGATTGTCCTTTGGGATACCATAAACCAAAGCAAGTAGTACCGGCTAGGTAACGAAGAATTCGTTTAACTGCTAGAAAATGAGAATGCATAGGTTGTGATTGAAATCGAGCACAAAGACCAACAGAAAACATAATGTCCGGTCTAGAAGTCGTTAAGTAAAGCAAACTACCAATCATGGCTCTATATAAGGAATCATCAATAGGTTCCCCATTTTCATCCTTATCAATTTTGACAGAAGTAGCCATAGGAGTAGTAGCATGTTTGCATTGATCCATCCCAAAACGTTTTAAGAGTTCTTTAGTATATTTTTCTTGGCTTATGAATATTCCGGCAGATGTTTGCTTAATTTGAAAACCAAGAAAGAAAGTTAGTTCACCCATGAGGCTCATTTCAAATTCTTTTTGCATAATATCACTAAATTGTGTGCACAATGAATTATTGGAAGCTCCAAAAATAATGTCATCAACATATATTTGCACAACTAGGAAATCAGATGTATATGTTTTGAAAAATAAAGTAGAATCTGAATTTCCAATAGAAAAACCATTATCAAAAATATATGTTTTGAGCCTTTCATACCAATTTCTAGGTGCTTGTTTTAAACCATAAAGTGCTTTCTTAAGTTTATAAACATAGTCACCTTTTTCTGGAATTTCAAAACCAGGTGGTTGGGCAACATAAACTTCTTCTTGAATGATGCCATTTAGAAAAGCACTTTTGACATCCATTTGATAGAGTTTGATGTTTTTATGGGCAGCAATAGCTAGTAACATTCTAATGGCTTCATGTCTAGCTACGGGTGCATATGTTTCATCAAAGTCTATTCCTTCTTGTTGATTATATCCTTGTGCTACTAACCGAGCTTTATTCCTTATTACTTCTCCTGACTCATTTAGCTTGTTCCTAAAAACCCATTTAGTTCCTATTATGGTTTTGTCTTGTGGTTTAGGAACTAAATCCCATACATCATTTTTAGTGAATTGATTTAATTCTTCTTGCATGGCTATTATCCAATAGTCATCTTTAAGAGCTTCCGATATCTTTTTAGGTTCAATGATAGAAACAAAAGCCATGTTTGCAACATCTTTAAAGGAAGAACGAGTTTTGACTTTATCATTAGGATCTCCAATAATTAATTCTTGAGGATGATCTTTAATAAGTCTAGGTGTAGGTTGTGGTTCAGTTTGGTGATTATTTGTAGCACCTTTCTCACTATCGTTTGGTATGTTTAAATTTTCTAATTGATTAGTGAGATCTATGATTTCTAGATTTTCAGATGGGGATTCTTCATGAAAAGACACATGAATAGATTCCTCAACTTTTCTAGATATAGTGTTATATACTCTAAAAGCTTTGCTAGAAGTGGAATATCCCAAAAAGAATGCTTTGTGTGATTTTGAGTCAAACTTATCTCTATCGTCTTTGGTATTTAAGATATAACATGTGGAGCCAAAGGTATGAAAATAGTCAACTCTAGGTTTCCAAGAATGAATTAGTTCATATGGGGTTTTCTTTAAATGAGAGTGAACAGTTACTCTATTTAGCACATAGCATGCAGTGTTTACAGCTTCAGCCCAAAAGGTTTTGGGTGTGTTCTGTTCAAGCATCATAGTTCTAGCCATTTCTTGTAGTGATCGATTTTTCCTTTCAACTATACCATTTTGCTGTGGGGTGCGTGGAGCAGAAATATTATGAGTGTATCCTTGAGATGTACAAAACTCTTCAAATGTATGATTTTCGAATTCCCCACCATGATCACTTCTAATAGTACATATTTTATTTTGTAAGAGATTTTCAATCTTGGAACAAAATTGCATAAAAACATGAATAGTATCATCTTTAGTTGCAATAAAATGTACCCATGTATATCTACTATAATCATCAACAATAACAAAACAATATCTCTTACCACCGATTGATTGTGTCCTCATTGGTCCAAATAAATCCATATGAATTAATTCTAATGATCTACTGGTGCTAAGTACATGTTTTGATTTGAAAGATGTTTTAGTTTGCTTTCCCATTGTGCATGGTTCACAGTTTTCCACTTGATCAAAAGACAAAGTAGGTAATCCACAAACAAGATCATATTTCACTAATTTTTTAATAACATGTGAACTAGCATGTCCCAGCTTTTTATGCCATAGTTGTAAGGTATTTTCATTAGCAAGCAAGCATTTTCCTACTACTGATTTCATAGAGTTAGGTTTAAGAATATAAAGATTTCAACTCTATTTCCTTCATAAACAACATTTGTGGTGTTTTCTATCAATAACTTACAGCAGGTTTTGTTAAATAACACATCATAACCACTATCACATAATTGACTTACACTTATCAAATTATGATGCAAACCATCAACAAGTAGAACATTCTTAATTTCGAGGTTTGTTCCAACATTACCTATTCCAACGATTTTGCCCTTACCATTGTCTCCAAAGGTGACCGTTCCACTTTTCTTTTCTTCAAAAATTTGAAATGCATCCTTGTTCCCGGTCATATGTTTGGAGCATCCACTGTCAACTACCCATTCCTGCATTAAAATGTAGATTTTGGTACCCATGTGATGGTCCGATATGGTTAGAAACTTTTTAAGTACATACTTGTATAAAAGTTCTGATACAGAAAACCAGTCGGTCGACAATTGTTCGACCGATATCTGTCTCGGTCGACAATTTGTCGATCGAGAAGGTTACTGTATTACAAGCAAAGAAACGCAGAAATTTGCTCGGTTGACCAATTTTCGACCGAAATAGGTGCTGTAAATTTTGATTTGTTAAAGACATCCAGTCGGTCGACAATACTTCGATCGATCCAAAGCTCGGTCGACAATACTTCAACCGACAAGGTTTCTGTTTCAGAACAACAATGCAGAAAAATAATAACAATATGCATGACACCTTTTAGTTGAGATAAGACAATATAAATAGCAAAATAAAGCATTTGGTCATATCTCAACTACATTCCACTCTACTAAGTTTGGGGTTTTGGGATCCAAACTAAGTCGGACTCCTTAGTCTTGTAGGGGCATGAAAAGGAATAGTGTCCAAGACGTAAGCAGAAATGGCAAGTAATAGAATCAACTTCATTTCTCTTTCTTGCCATTGTGTTCTTAGGTACAAACCTAGTTTGAGTTCTTTTGGGTTGATTTTTCTTTGGAGCATATCCCAAACCTTTTCTGCCATTGAAAATAGTGCCAACTCTTAGTATGTTATCAAGTATATCTTTTCTTCTTAACTCATAAAGTTCTCTTTGCAACATAGCAATGTCATTCATTTTCTTGTGTAGATCTTTTCTTGCTTGATCTAAATCAGAAAACAATGAGTCCTTTTCCTTTACAAGATTATCATAGTCCGAATGGTTACACAAAATAGGCTGAGTTTGAAAATCTTGTAGTTTAGCTAATAATTCAGTCTTTTCTTTAGAAAGAAGATCAACATTTGTTTCTAAAGTGAGTAGCTTTCTAGTACAATCATCTAAAGATGTTTTTAAAGATAAATTCTCAAGATCAGTGTTGTTCTTTTCAGAAGAAAGTTTATCTAATTTGGCAATGAGCTCATCATTCGATTTTATAGCCTTCTTTAGTTTCTTCTTGGCATCAATATATTTATCATGAGTTTCTTGTAAATTAGTAACTAACTCTTCTTTAGGAAGATCAATTAAGCTTACCTCTTGAGAGTCTTCATTTTCTTCTCTTGCCATTAGACATTCCACCTCTTCTCCGCTTTCACTCTCACTTGACTCATCCCATGCAGCTTTATAGGCTTTTTCTCCTTTCTTCTTGTGTGAGCTTTTATTTCCCTTCTTTGCTTTGGGACATTCATTTTTGAAATGCCCTTTCTTCCCACATTCAAAGCATCTAGGAGGGGTAGAAGAACTAGAAATTTTGTTAGATTTAAACCTTTTGTATTTCTTACCGTTGACGATCAAGGCTTCTTCTCCTTCTTCTTCGCTTGACTCCTCACTTTCTTGTGTGATGACTTTTGAAGCTTTGAGAGCCACATCCTTCTTCTTCCCACTTTGACGTTCACGTTCTCTTCTTTCTTCCTCTTCTAGATCTGCCTCATGAGCTTCTAAATTGCCGATGAGTTGCTCCATTTTGAGTCGAGTGAGGTCGTTTGCTTCTTCAATGGCTGTCACCTTTGGCTTGTATTTTGGAGGAAGTGATCGAAGGATTTTTGATACCTGATCTTCCTCAAGGACAGGTTTTCCTAGGGCACTTAAACCATTAACAATGGTAGAGAATTTTTAAAACATTTCACTAATAGATTCATTAGGATCCATACAAAAATGTTCAAGCTTCATTTTAAGAAAGCTAATTTTGGAATTTTTGACTTGGACTGTACCCTCATAGGTTATGGACAGTCTATGCCAAATATCATAAGCTGTATCACAATTTGATATTCTATTAAATTCTCCTACCGAAATAGAACAATATAAGATACTTACAGCTTTTGCATTCATTTGGGCCAGCTTTACCGTGTTTGCATCCCATTCCGCAAATTCATTTTGAGGAAGCATATATGAAGTAGACACCATTCTCCATAGATCCCAGTTGATTCCTTGGAAGTAGAATTGCATCCTTCTCTTCCAATATTGGTAGTTTGTTCCATCGAACGCTGGAGGCCTAGCAACAAGTGTCCCTTCAATGTTGAGGTTGTTGAGCACTCCATCACCCATTTCTTCAAGACCTTGTTAGGGTTCCTTGAAGCCTCGCTCTGATACCAACTGAAAACTACTAGAGGGGGGGGTGAATAGAGTTTTATAGTGATTTTAATAATTATTTAACTCAAACAACCAAAATTGATATTAGAAGAAGGAGACAGGCGTTTAGAGTGGTTCCAACTATAGCAAATACTATAGTTGTCAGTCCACTACCCGGTTGCTTACCCAACCGGGATTTGAAAGTATTTATTTTATTACCTCTCGAGGATTTATACAAAATACAATACTTTCAACCACACCCTTTGAACAACCTTCACTTGAAGTAGGTGCACCAACCCTGAGGTAGCCTTCTTGAAGTAACTCCAAGCTCCCCCTTGAAGTAGCCTTCCTCTCTAGAAGTAACCTCCCGTTGCACCAGCCTTCTGAAGTAGCTCAAAGTCTCCTTCTTTGCCAAGAAGATCTTCACCCTCTCCAATCCGCAGCCTCCAACCTAGGAGTAGCAAGGAGAGTACAAACAGTAATAGGGAATAAGAAAGAAAAAAGGAAATTACAACTTATCCTTTAAAGCCCAAGGCTTGATATGCCTAGATCAAGCGTATAGATCTCCTAACCAAATGTGTGAACTTGTGATTGCTGTGGGTAGGAGATTCTAGCCTATAGGACACGAATTTGAGCTAAGGAGAAAGTAGGCCAATGATCACAGTGCTCAATTTGCTTGCAACAGATTGCTCAAGTATGCTCAAGTATTTCTCAAGTGTAGCAAGTGTAAAACAAGTGAGTTTAGGTGTCCTATGGCTTGTCCTATTTATAGGAATGGCCTAAGGAAGCTTAAGGACATTCTAGACAACTTCTAGGGGTTTCTAAGTGCTTAACTAGCCGTTAGGTACAAAGTTGTTGCTTTAACAACGGCTAATTAATTAATTCTGCAGTTGCTGTCAGAGACCATCTCGGTCGACAAATGGTCGACCGAGACACCTACTCGGTCGAACTTTTGTCGACCACAGGCTCTCTGGAACAAGTGATTTGCAACGTCTTTCTTCAACTGCCAACTAACTTGTCTGTTGTGTCTAACGGCTACTTTGGATCTTTCTCGGTCGAGAAGATTGTCGACCGAGAGTGTCTCGGTCGAGGAGTTTGTCGACCGAGACTGATCCTGTTTCAAGGTTTCAATTTAGACACTAATTATGTGTGTAAGTGTGCATAAATAATCCTATTTGAATGGGATGACTTGTCTAACTGTGGTGTTTACCTAGGGAGAATCTAACGCTTGATTTACATGCAATTCTAAGTACTTGTACATTATATTTTTGTACAAGTTTTTACAACAGTGATTACATTGCATGAAATTATAAATATGTAAGCTTGTAGATTTTCCCTTGTTGCTTTGTCATCCTGCACACTCAAGTAGCACATTAGATTAATAAGAATGAAATGTTTGTCATAATCAAAACAAAGGGATTTATAGATGTCCATTTAGCCAACAGCCATGACGACTAAGAACTCCCCCTCATTCCCATCCCTACCCCCACCAGCTCAAATGATGGAAAGGTAAAGTTCTTCCTCAGGCAAATTGCACCTTGTGTTCTCTGTCGGCAATGTGCAACATCAGGTGCGCACCCTTGGAGGTACCAAGATCACCTACTCGACCTGGGTGTGGCTGTTCCAGAATCACGCTCGTGGCCACCATGCACTGGCCCACATTGACGGCACGGAGGCTCCGCCCAACACCGACCCGACTTACGAGTCATGGTGTGAGATCGACGCCCACATCCTCCGATGGATGGATATATGCCACACTGTCTAATGACCTACTTTCCCACGTTCTTGTTCACAAGTCTACCGTCTGCGCCGCCTAGCTCACGTCAACACTTTTCTCAACAATATGGGCACTAGGGCCATTACCCTAGAGAATGAGTTTACGAACCTCAAATTCGAGTCCATGTCGGACCTTGAGGCATATTGTCTCTGTGTTAGTGATCTTACCTCGCTGCTAAAGGATGTCGATGCCACTTCATCAACCAAGACCTCATTCTCCAACTCATTCACAAATTGTCATTGGAGTTTGATATCGTAGCTACCTACATTCACCAAATGCTACCCACTTTCTAGAATGCTCAATTTGTGCTGCAACTTGAGTGGCATTGCAAGTTGGGCCATGACACAGTCCGCTTCGTCCTAGATCGCTCCTTCAACACCTCCGGATGACCAAGCTACTTGGTATGACACCCCATAGGCCCCTCTACCATAATAATTGCTTAGCAACAACAACATCATCACAACAATGGTGGCATCAACTGCAACCAGGCTGGCTCGACTCAAACTGATGGGCCCCTCTGGCGTCTTTGCAATAGTGGGCCTCGATGCCTTATCAGCCTCCCTAGACAATGTTGCCCTACTCAGACTCTGCATATCCAGGTTGGTCGCAACCCGCGCATTAGTGGCCCGCTCCCTGGCCACTCGCATAACAACGCATGCTCGATGACTACTCACGGGGACGACAACAACATGCTTGCCCCGACTACCAGCCAATGATGAGGCCCTCCTATAGTCAGGAACACCTCGTCGATGTTGATGACTTGCAACCCACAAACTTGGGTCAAGCCTGCAACACCCTGACTCTTCAACCTACCGATGACAACAACTGGCACATGGACACCGACACATCCTCTCATCTGAGATCTGATGTAGGTAGCCTTACTTTCCCTCTTATTAATAGTCGTATATGTTCCATTTATGTGGGTAATGACATGAGACTTTAACCTATCAAGTGATCCTCTTATGATCAAGACATGTACAACCATTCTCTATGAAACATAATAGTTGACAAAATGTTCATAGGTATGCTCAACTAATGCATCCACAATCTTGTTTCCATCTCATTTTTGTAACTGAAAGTTAGGTTTGAAATGCCTCATCTTTCCATGTTCATGTGTTTTGTGATAGATCATGCATCCTCAAGGAGAACCATTGTCCATGGTTCTTTGAATCTTTTTCAAAATCATTTTATCCACTGCTCATGTATCCAGAAATAGAAGAAGGAATTAGAATATGATGAGGATATTGACATCATTTTATCCACTGCTCATGTATCTAGAAACAGAAGAAGGAACGGTCGATGGAGCTATGTTTGTGATATTTTCTAGGAAGGGGGAAGGAGACACACTGCCCTAAACTGATTGTCTGAGTAGTACACATCTTGAACCTTGTTTCTTCTGATTTCAGCAGTTAAATGATAGTACGTGAGCTTTCAGAAAAAGTTGTACATAATCTTTGATCTGCACGATACTACTACAAATTTGTGAGTAGCAGGGATATTGGGTCCTTCTTAGTACCCATCTTGAAACATGTTTCTTCTGATTTGAGTAGTTGAATGAGAGTACATGAGCTTTCAGAAAAAGCTTTCTAAATAATCTTTGGTCTGCAAGATACTACTACAAATGTGTGGGTAATCAAGCCACTCTTAGGATTTCCCTTCAGATTCTCAATAGTTGATTTACAGAAATTTAATATTTTGAAAATTTACTGAAGATAATATTACAAGAGAAGGTATGGATAATATTACTAAAGATAATACTACTGAAGATAATATTACAATAGCTGATGTTAATTCTCCCTACTCAACCCCCTTGAATTTGACTCCATATTGATAGGATATGAGTCCTAGATAACATATATAGTTTCTAAAGATTTCTGCACTAGAATTAGAGGGTTCACGAAGACAAGGGAATGCATTCTAATGTTCTCTAAAGGATTATTCAAAATGAATTTCTTGGAATGTTATAGAGATAATTGAAGTTGTTTTTTGTTTTTTGGTTCACCTCCAACCACAAAACTAAAACTGCTACATTGGTATGCCACGTTGGCCATTGATCGTTAGATGTACGATGTTGAAGATGGAACATTTCATGTTATTCAGACCAGAGAACTCATAAGTACGTTATTTTTTGGAATATTTATTTCCTTCCTAGTCATATACTCTGTTCTTGTTTGTGATTGTTGTAAACAAACTATTTATTTTAATGGGATCCAAATAGGTTCCTACTACTTGTTTTCCAAAGTAGTCCAATTTCTAAATTTCTTTTCTTATATTTTCTAGGAATTTGCAACTAAAATAGAACAACAATGAACATGCTGGGATGAACATTTTAGATAAGAGGATTCAGGAGGAAAGATGTAAACATATACATCCAATGTAACTTAAGATGACTGTAAATGATTTATATGATGCCATACACTTATTTCCAGCTTTTTGTATGTAATTTGTGCATGCTTTTAATCTCTATTTGTTGTCTCACTTATCTTCCTTTTGTTGTCACTAATGTGAACATCTTAGTGCTGGATTTGGCTCTGAGATGTAGCTAGCAATTGCCTCCTTAACATTACCATTGAAGGTGATTCTACTTCAATTTAATTCCTAATGCATTGCACTAGCCTTTCATTACCTACACCACGCATGACAGACCTTTATAACATTACCAGGACATACCGGGGGTAGGATGCTCTTATTCCTTTAGGATTCCAACACAGACAAGTATCTATTTGACTTGATACACTTAAGACTGGGTGTTCTTGTTATATGAATTACATAGTTAAAATTGGAAAATGTGTTGCTTGAATGTAGATATTTTTAATTACAATGTTGTTAGTATACATTATCACATGTAGAAATTATAAGAGTGTGAGTTGAGTTGATTAAACAATTAGTTAGCAGCTCTAGAAGCATTTGAACTATACTAGCCTGACAAAATATTTTGAACCATCAAGACGTCTGCACTACAAGAAGAACATGATCTGGATCATTTCTTTGACCAGTCATTGTGTCCAGCTAAATTCTAGATTCAATAAGGTTTCTATTAAATTGATTTTCTTGTGTATTATAAGAGGAAGTATATGTTAGTCATATTTTATAAGAGGACGATTGATAAACTTGATTATGACTAACATTATCTTTTTTATATAGAATGTGGATAGTCAATACAACTACTTGTGCGACTACTACTCCAAGATGCATACCCGAACATTATGGGTAAGGATGGGCAAGGTGAAATGAATTTATTATTTGTCCTTGATTATCATTGGGCTTTGCCCATCTAGTTTAATTTGGTGTTAACATCAAGTTATGTGATGCACATGAATGGAGTTCCCTCAATAGATCGATATGAAAGAAGTGGTCTTTTGAAGCAAATGATTATATTATTAAGTCACTTGATCTTGATCTTGGTCAGTTCATCCTCTTCCTCTAGTTGCCTGAGATAGTTTTAATGTACTTGATCTTGTGATGCCATGTATTTTCTCCTCTTCTTACACCATGTCCATATGTGACTGTAGTTGTATATATGGTCCACAAATCTTATTGGCGTGTTTGCATTGGTCTCTTTTATGTAGTATTATTGACGTTGAATGGGTATATTAACAAGAAGCACATAAGTTTTGATGTTTTGCACATAATCTTATTCACTTCAAATTTATAGCTCAATAAAACTGTAATATTATCTATCTAATTTAGAATGCAATATGTTTCCATTCAGAAAAGTAAATAATGGGTCCTTAATAAATATTGACCTAGTCAAATTATTAGATTGTTTGTATTACAAGCCTATTGATTTATATTAATTGTGAGATTTATAGTTGTAAAATTTGAACACCTACTCATATATATTATGGAAATAGGATCAATGGAACTGTTCACTTTCCAGTTTGACTTCCTGTGGTTACATGTCATAGTCCACATGTTAGTGAAGGTGTGGTCTCAATGTGGAAAATTTGTCGATCTAAAGCTTGGATGTATATTTTTCATGTTTTGACCCACAATTCCTCAATATTATCGATTGTGTTTCTCATAAACACCTCTGTAAACTTCTTTTATACATGTTTGCCTCAGGATTGTATCCTATTTGTATATATCATGACATGCTCCTAGAAAATGCATGTAGCAATCATGTATGTTGTTTGCCGTTCTAATTTTCTATTTTAGTTTGGATTTGAGATCAAAATTGGCTTATTATTAATTTCATTCTCTTCAATATTCTATCTTGGCATATTGCAGTCATTTATGCCTCTTAGGCTATAATATGCTAAACGTTCAGTACGATGGATTTCCAAGTGATGGCGCACGCTGACTGATTGTCTACCTCGATTTGTATCTATTTATAATAAGTCTTCAGTTGAATGGTGTGATTCACTAGATCTGTCCCAACTCTGTGGACATGCAATTATAAGTATTAATACAATAATAGTTGTAGTCTTCAGCCATACGATCAGCCCATTTAGCATAGACCAGCAAACTAGATACATAAATTGTGTTTCTCGACAACCAGATCCATGAAATGACTCATGCAGCTCTCGTAAGAGCTACATACTCTAGACTTTCTAGTTCATTTTTACTAATGAAATTTCCAAGAAGAAAACTACATATACAGTTAATATATGTTCCCTTAATCAGTATCGTTACAGAGTTTGGAGAACAATTGGTTCTTCATGAATCAGCTCCAAGTTCCTATGTATTACGAGTTGACCACGTCTTAGATGACACTAGTTATAATGATAGATTGATTTTGTATTTTTTGTTGTTTACTTAGTAGTTTTCTCAATGCTTAGCCACATTGTCTTACAAAATTAGGAATACAAAGTGAACAAGTATTAGTGAGACACATTTATAGACTTGCAAACTCTTATTCTCTCCTTGTTTTTGTTGCAAGGGAACTAATGTGCAAAGATATTGCACATATCTTTTTGGTTGGATGATTTTAGCGTTTGAGCATGTTTTGGTATAGGATGAACTGCTCGGTAGGTGATGAGTGAAGTATGAAGGAAATTCATTGAGAGTTTACAAATATTGGTACATATCACTATTCCTTATCGAGGTTGTAGATATATCTTGTCTTTGTACTTCATTTATCACATTTCCTATGTATTCATGCTTTGATTAATACATCAATGGCTTTTTGAATAACCATCAAAAAGTTATTTCTCCTTGCAAAAAATCTACAGTCTGCACAAAACTTGCAAAGATAGTTTCTGGAGTTTGGATTCACCTATGAAATCTCCCATTATATGGTTCATTTCATCATGCAAGCCTCATGCAATGGTTTTTATTGGTATCCTAATGTTTTCAATATGAGTGGTTGGATTCATCTCTTGTTCACATTATTAGGTAGTGTATAAATTACCTTGTTGGTGATTTCTGACATGAATCACTTTCTATTTGCTGCAATCCTACTCAGCCTTGTACTCAACAACTTACAATCTCACCAAACTATAATTGTATGATTGTGTCTGATTATTCAAAAAGCATCATCAGATAGATCTCAAGTATTTTGATTCTCTAACTTGATTAGTCTAATTCATCACCATGCTCACTACTGTGATGTTATGCACTTCCTATATGCTACTGTCCTGCTCATACTTGATGATCGTTCTTTTGAAGATTAATGCTAAGTGTGTAGGCATATGCACTATACTCTATGTTGAGCATCCTTCATCCATGCTAACGATCTCCCAAGTTCCAACTATTAGACTATGAATGGATGTATCCCATCAGTTCCATGGACAGTCGCAAAGCCATCAATAGTTGCAATTGTCAGGTCTTGGGAATGCCCTTAATCTCCAAGTATATAGCTGCTGTTAGGAATCAGTTACCCAGGTTAGAAATGATATACTCTCTGTTTAAACCCACCAATACTAATGGGGGTAAGGATCTTATCAGGGATATTTGGTGGATCTCTATAAAAGTACCAAGCGTAGGAAGCCTGGGTAGATTATCATATTTAGGGTTGTATCTGAGGTCCTTCCTCAATCGTCTTCTACCATTTACCTTAGTAAAAGCACCATTGTGACTTTTTGATGTTAGAACTACAAGATGAGGACAAGCTAATAAATAAAGCCTCCTATCATTGGCAAAAAATATAATTATGCAATATCCATACTTTATGGATAATGTCTCATCATAGATTTTGAATTTGATTAAATTGTGGGTTTTCATAACTACTGGCACTTTAATAACATTTTGATCATGTATTGATATTTTGTTACTGGATTTGATAATTTTCCCAAGATAAAATGCTCTATATTATTACTGTTGTATTACAATACTTGATAAATAGTTATAATCTTTCTTATGCAACAAAGAACTCAAAGATAATAGTTTAGTTACTTGAAAATATTGCCAAACATAGATAACAAAAGCGTTGAACTCAGCTGGAAAAATGCAAAACATCAATCACATAGAGTAGAACTCTTCTTATTCAACATCTTCTTGTCCTCATTTTGGTCTTCAGCTGCTCTGTTCTAAAGTTCTCATCACAACCCAGCAAACCATACATTGATCATGGGTTGCGGTTGAGTCTCATTGGATATAATACATACACAGCAAAGCCACACTTAATTAACTATATTAACCAGACTTTAATAATTTACTAGGTTAAGTATAGGAATGTATGGTGGATCATCAAAAATTTATATTGTAAGATATTTCAGGTCAACAATACAGAATTAGTTGTAGAATTACAACCAATCTACCTATAAAACCACAGGTTGAACACTGGTAATGATGGAATCACATATAAAAACTGTATCTTCCTAGATTTGCATAATAAGTATATCTTTTTATTAGCATCATGATACAACATATTTATGTATGGTTCCATTGCATACAACTTTATAATTTCAAAGCCACTCAGCTTTCTTCAGTGAAGGTCTAAAAAGAATGAGTTGTTCGGTATCATTCAAATCATCCAAATTCTGATGTAGGATACAGAAGGATATTTGTAATTTATCTGTGGAAAAAATTTGGTATAGTAATTCACCTATTTTCCATAGGACTACAAGGTTCTGATGTTTTGCCTATATTACCAATTGCCAATTAATCAGGAAAGCTAGTGTGTCACACCAACAAATATATCAGCTAAGATGAGGTTAACCTATGTTTATTGTCTATATTTGGAATGTTTACCTATGTTTCTAGAAAATCAATTGTCTTTTTTTAATTAAGTCATACTTGATTTTCCAATGAACTGAAAACTTTTTCTATTAACTAATATATGGTACTACATAATTTTTTTGGGTGGCTAAACAAGTAGTTTGCTGCACTTCTTAGCAATTAAGTAGGGAATTTGCATTAAGTATTCACCTGAGCGCCCACTAACTTGTTGTCCCAGCTCAACACTCCCTTATTCAGATTGCCCCAAAAAGCTCCAACAAGCTTGGCAAGTTCAGGACTAGTCACGAGTGAAAGATAAGAATTATTTCCGGTCGAAAAATAAAGCCAAGCTCCACCCCACACGAACTCATCCCAATAGCTTGAGGAGTTATAGAAAAGGGCAACATCAACCCCATCACTATACCTTCCCTTATGCTGCCTGGAAAATTTCCACAATGTCTCGGCACCGTGGATTAACTTCTCAGAGTAAACCTTGTTATCCTTGAAGACAATGGATGCGGCGGCCAATGCAGCAGCCATTTCTGTAGCAAGATCAGAGCATCTAGTGCATTCAACAACAGGTCGAGGATATGTCCTATGGTTTCATCCAGAAATAATGGTGGACCAGACCAAGCCCTAAAATGGTAAAAAATCTACACTAAACAAATCATCTCTTGTCATCTACCTTTCTTTATGTAATTAACTATTGCATGTTCAGATTTTATCCATGCTTAAAGATTGTACTACTTTGAGGGAAGAGCAGGAATGACGAAGATTGCGAGTAAGGTGCAGCTTAAAAATGAATGAAATAATTATTCTATTCAATGACTGCAATTTTGATACATATATGATGCAGGATAAAAAAGGCCTCAATGTCAACTTATTGCTAAACAAGAATCCCTCTTTGGGTCTAGATCAAGTCCAAAAAAATAGAGTACAAAGAAGATTCCTAGAACATCTATGGATGGTCCAAGTTGTAATAGAAAGATGTCACTATGAGGGGCGATGCTACAATCTTCAAATCAAAACTTCTTCCATTCAACAAAATTGAGCCACTCATCAAGGAAATCGTATGAAGGGCCAACGTGTCACAAGGTCACAACTTTGTGCAACACAAGAACCCATGCTATCACTGTAACACCCCTGACCTGGGTTATACTTTAACCCTAGGTGTTTTGATTAAGAAAGATGATTAAATGCTTAATCTTATCTTGTGAAAGGTAATTAGGGTTCAAGAGGAACTTATATTGCAATTCTAGTCCTTTTTGAACATTGTTGAAATCAATGTTTTGCCTGTTTTGGACTAAAGTGCAAATTACCCAAGTTGAGGGGTTTAAGTGCAAATTGTGCATGATAATATGTTCATCATGTGTTGAATCATCATGAGAGTAAAGATGATGCTGAGGTATGGCTTATGGAAGCCTGAATACCAAGAAAGATCTGATAAAACAATGTATGTGCATGAAAACCTAGTTTTGGTGTAATGTGCAATTTACCCAAAACCTAGGGTTCAATATGCAAATTACCACTTCAATAAGGTCCTTAATGTTCCTTGGCATCATGTAGAGCAAATAAAATGAGAGGGGTGCCTCATTTGAATTAAGTTGGAGGAGAGAGAATCTTGATATTAAAATAATCAAGATTTAATCATAAGTGAAACCCTAATTCAAATTAGGGCAAAAATGAATGTATTAATTAAAGTGCCTTCAACCAAAATGTTATTGGTTGATTTTGAATAAGGATGGACGTTCTTTTTCCAAGATAAGGAACGAAAATATCCTAAGAAGGTGAAATTCCACTCACCATTATTATAAGGAAAAGAAAACCCACTCACATATGGATATTAATATAATAAGCATTAAGGTGCTTAATTTGATTTTCTTTAAATGATGGATAATGAAGAGGAATAAGAGGCAATGAAGATAGCCTCGTCCTTAAGGATTTTGAGGGGAATTTGAGGGGGAAGAGGCGGCCATATTTTTGGAATTTAATGCATTTTAATAATGCATTTTCTCTCTCATCAATTTTCTTATAAAAGTACCTTTACCAAGCCAAAACAAAGGCTATTTCGGATTCTTTTCTTTACCCTTGCTTGGAAAACGACTAAGGAGCTGTGGAGCAGCAGGAGGACGACCCAAACCTGTTGGTAAGGTCCTTGACCTTCGTTCTCCTTGATTCCATGGTGGAAATCAAAAATAAATCATTGATTTCTTCTTATTTGGATCTCCTCTTCAACCCTAGCCAACTTTTTCATCCAAAAGCTTGAGGAAGAGCTTAGGGGGAGTTGCTAGAGCTTCATCCACCATTAATGGCGTGATCGTGAAGCTTTGGAGCTCAATTGGAGGCGGGTTTTATAACTCAAACCCTTAATCATTGCTATTGCATCAATCAATTATGCTTTGTTGATTGTTTTCTTCAATTTGATACATACTTGTTTCCTTGCTGCAATTTCCATCAAGAACGGTTGCTGTTCTTGGTTGTTTGAAGGAAGGAGATGATGAAATCATCCTAGATGCTTATCCAAAGAAAAGTACCAAGCCAAATGGTCTTGATATCTATTCCAAATCGTTTTAAATTGATTGGCTATACGGTTTCAGCAAACCGTTTTAGGGAAAACGGTTTCAAGACCGTTTGATATGGTTGAACAAGCGTTGACCGTTTGGGAATCTTGTTCCTAATTATGTAGGATAATGATCCACCAAAATTTAGAGGTTGACTCCAAAGGAATCGTGAGTTGAAGGCCAATCAATTAGATAAATCGAATTGAATTAAATGCTGATTTTCAACCTGATCAACTTGACCTGTTTGGGAAAACGGTTTCAAGACCGTTTGAGTGTGTTGACCAAGAATTTACCGTTTGGGATTCCTGTTTATAATGATGTTGGTTAATGACCCTCCAAATTTGAGGGATTAACTCCCAAGGAATCGTGAGTTGAAGCCTAATCAATTAGGGAAACCTAATTGAATTAAGTGCTGATTTTCAATCTGATTTAATTGACCTTTTTGAGTAAACGGTCTCAAGACTGTTTGAATGCATTGACCAAGGGTTGAATGTTTGGGATTACTGTTCCTAATGATGTGGTCTAATGACTCACCAAATTTGAGAGATTAACTCCCAAGGAATCGTGAGTTGAAGGCTATTCAATTAAGCAAACCCTAATTGTTTATGGAAGCAATAACTCAGTATACTATGTCAAACATAGTTGTTTGTATTTGATCAGATGGTTGATGTAACCAAATCAAGTGGAGAGAATGATAGAAATGAATTCATACATGAGTATGATTCATATGGTGATTTAGGGTAGGATCCTTAGTAAAGAGATCAAGAAACCCTAATTGAGAAGGTTAACGAACCCTAACCCTGATTTAGGGAAATTCTGAGTAAAACCCTAATCGAGGGTAATAGTGTAACCCTAATTAAGGGTAATAGTGTAACCCTAATTAAGGGTAATGACTTGGGTAACTCTAATTTAAGGTAATGAAATACCAAACCCTAATTGGAGGAATAATGAATCCCTAATTTATGGGTAATTGAATGAAACCCTAATTGGGATGATTAGTGAAACCCTAATTGAGGGTGATTCCCTGAGAAACTCTAATTGAGGATGATTCCATGTGAAACCCTAATTGAGGGCGATGTCATATGAAACCTTAAACCTAACACAGAGTAAAGCTATGTAAAACCCTAAATTTGGGCTATATTGCATGGAATTATAATCATGGGCAATATGATGATAAATCATAACCCTAATGTCTGGGTAATGATATGAGTAAACCTTAATGATGAAATAATGAGTAATACCCTATAATGATGAAATATCTCAAGTGGTTTACTATAGGCAACCTTATAACAAGCAATGCCTTAATTTGAGATGAGTCCATATCATTGAAGATAGTTGGACAATCCTTGTGTGTGATCTATGCACAATATGGTAAAGGTGATAGGTTGGTGGATGAAAGTATTAAGATGTGAAATTCCTTATTATAAGATAAGTTAATAAACTCATGTAAGATAGAAGTGATGAGGGAAGTGATACATTGAGACATGATAGATATTACATTTAGCATTTCAGGGTTGATATACCTTGATGCATCTCAAATCCAATATTTTTAGATAAGATACACAAGGAGAGTGTTATGTAAATTGTCACAATGAAATGTAATGAGTTTAACATACTTGATAAGTAAGCTATAATGAGTATGATGTAATCATACCATGATAATGATGAGAGATAAACTCATACCTTGTGTTGATGATCGTTTAATGATAAATGATAAGAATATTAAATACTTGGAATGTCGATGGATGCTCCTAGATGTATGGAACAATATATTAGGGTTGGATTGATAAAATGAACATGAAACCCTAATTGATGTGAATAGTAAACCCTAACCCTGTGGAGGAAATAGTGGTGTTACTATTATATTACATGAGTTAATATGTTATTGTTGCTTAGTGAGAGGTGATAAGATGTTTAATGGCCTTGTGAGCCATATGGTTAGATGTTACTTAGTAAGAAGTAACAAGATGTTTCATGGGCATGATTGAGCCCTGAATGAGGTGTATTCCTCTTATGTTGATAAGGGTTGATACCCTGTAATATTGTGAAAAGGATTTATATCATGTGATAGCATGACGACTGGTGTAGTCTCATGAATGGCAAGTGAATATTACCATGTGATGATGAGATGAGAAATTATGTTTCATATGTTTTATATCTTTTCAGGTTTTGATATTTATATGCTTGCTAGAAGTGAATTAGGGTTTGTATGTCCACTTGTTTGATGCAGCCTTAATTCACCCAATTGGCATAACTAATCAAGTGCAACTCTAATCATGTAGTGTCCTGTGCCATAGATCCATCTGAGTGTCAGAACTTGCCAGATGGTGAAACGAGTATTCCTAAGGGAAACTCAGAGCGCATACTGATGAGTATGCAGGGTGCTTGTCATCCTGAATTCAAGTGTTTAGGGAGGATGATTGTGGTCATACCTAGCCCTTAGTTTGAGAACAGCTGCGGTCGTGTCTCGGTGATTATATATGTGATGATATTAGAGGACAACTGTGGTTGTACCTCAGATGGTAGGGTATGCGTACCCACCTCTTTCACTAGTGTCGTGACCTGTACCAAGGACGGACTAGGCTGTTAGCAGCTTGACCTTTTGTGTCACTGTGGCGGACCCGTACTGACCGGGGGCGGAGAAGATCTTAGGAGTCCGGCTCTTCCTAGATCTTGTATGGCATTGATTTCGACTTAGCAGTGGTCAGTTGGATTTTGAGTGGTATCCTCAATTTCCTCAGGACATAATAAAAGATGTAATACATCCGTATAGCATATCTGTTTAGGGTTATACATGACGCTTTACATTGAATGATAACCCATGTTTGTTCTCTTTACATAAAGATGATGCTTAGTGCAACTAAGAGATAGTAATTATACTTATGTTGTGGATATGCATAAGACTGTAATTGTGTACATACAATGGTCATGCTTATGTTGATATCTTACTGCTACTGTTGATTATAATCATGATGCTAGATATCTCATGTTGATAGTTATGTTTCACATGCTATCCATGCCTCTATAATTAGAAATACCTGACAGAGGCTTAATGCCTGTAATTAGGTTTGGTTAAAGTCCAATGCCTGGATGTGTAATCAGGATTGGTATAGTCCAATGCCTGAAACATTTATACCTGATTGATATAGTTTAATGCTTGAATAAGACATGATGATTTATATAATCACATGTCTGGCATAAGTGAATACTTGTTTAGCAGATTGGCTAAGGCCAACAAATAGAAACAAGAATGAATCATGGGTGACACATCAGAATAATAGATGACATGAGCAAAGCTTGAGATGTTGAAAATGTATGGTAGATAAATGTTATACATGTTCTTTCTATTTCTTATAAAGAGAATAGATGAATTACTGTTCAATCATAGATAGGTGTAATACTTTAAAAGATGAGAATGATCTAAACTGCTTATCCTCTGCTCAGTTTTATATTAATTAAACTACAATAATGATGTTTCTGGCGGAGAGTTATATCTCTCGCTGGGGCAATTTTCAATTGTCTCACCCCCGTGGGAACCAACATTTTTAGGTGGACGAGTGTGAAAGAGACTGAGAATATCTTTCGGATGAAGAACATCAGCAGCTACAAGGACAACAGTGACAACTCAGGTTGAGTGTGCTGTCTATCGTTTTTGGTAGATAGAAGTCCTATGTGTCATCTCTGTACTCTCAAGTCCTCGGAGTTAGTACTTAGTGCTTTTAATGTATCATTTTGAGATCTTGGCTTGATGCCTCGAGGTTATTATGTTGTCTGTGTTTAGCTTTTAACAAGGCAGTTGATGTTGTAACCCTCGAGAAGAGATGGTATAAGATATATACTTATGAACCATGATGTAAATGTAATACATTGGTTATTGTTGAAAGAGTTTTCTTATGATTAGGTCTCTTTGAAAAAGGTTTAAAATTTTTAGTGATTTTCTGTAATCTGCTGCTTAGTGAACGCTTCCGCATTAGTTAATTATGTTTTTGTTAGTTGGATGCTACAATTAAGTGGTATCAGAGCTCTAGGTTCGCTGAGTCTACAGAGACATAGGACGAAGGTAGTAGAGTCTGTTCTGGTATCATCCAGTGTATCTGATAATGTCTTCTGCTCATATAAGAGAAGAGGAACTTAAAGATGACTGGGTCACATGAGGAGATTTCTGCTGAGAGTAGCAATATTGCACCAAGAAGAGGTGCATGGGAGCAGGCAAGACAGAGACAATTGCCTAAGAGTCTCCTAGTTGATCCATTTATGATAAGAAAATCTTTCTTTAAGTATTACTGTTGGGTAGATTAGAGCAACAGTAATGCATATAGTGGACTAGATACTAGCTTTACGATCTAGGTTATCAGTCCTTAATACAGAAGTTTGAGCTTTAAAAGAGTTCCTAAATGACTTAGTCATGTTGGAACAAGGAAAAGTCATGTGTGTATAATGATATAAAAAGTGAGGAATATGATAGTATACAAAGTGCATACCACTTAATCTCAGTATTTATATACCCTGGCCAGGTATACAACTATTGATGATAAAGTGCGTATGGAAACTCTTAGATTGTAATCTCTCTGATTGCCCTGATCAAGCAGTCATTCTGATACAATCTAATGAGTATCATGAAATCAGAAATATGGAATGAATAAATGTGTGATATACTAAGTATAAGAAACAGAAGTCTGAGATAATCTCAAATGAGCATGTTGTATGAGGAACTAAAAGTGTACTCCTCATAAGATAAGAGTAAGAATAAGGGAGATGAACCTTGTTCAACAATGCTGCAAGCATAATAGAGATCTTTCCCATAATGAGGAAATGGGAATTGTGATGAGATCATGAGATGATCATAAACATGCTAGATAATAATAAAGAAAGGGATAATGACATGCAATCATCCTTACAAATTTCAATGCAAAATGCAAGGAACCTAGGATGAGATAAAAAATAAATGGTTCATGAATAATTGAAAATACATAAATTAATATGAGGAATATGAATCCTTGTTTTCTTTCCTTTCAGGGACATGGCAATCAAGTGGGTCTTAGGACACTTGATGTGCATAAGATAAATGTGTTCATGTGATGGATACTTAGAAAAGTATCAGTTATCTTGGACTTTGGTCCCAAGATGAGGACATGAAACAATTAACGTTCCAAGATGAAAGGAAGAGATATATATGATGTGTTTCCAACACATGTGATAGATACCAAGGTGAAAGATTCTGGTATCTGAGAGTTATTAGATGGGTTAGGTTGGCTACCTAGAGTGGTCAACTGTGAAATTAGTCTGATTATAATAATATGAACATCATATGTTAGGGGTTTATGCTCTGCATAAACATGATATTAATAAAGAATGTATGATGCTTCTCTGAATAAGAAAAGTGTTATTTGACACAAAGTTGACTCTATAGTCAATGATGAGGGACAGTGGGGCATGTGCCTTGTGTGTTGATTCTATGAGAATCTTATATGGAAACACTTGGTGCTGATCAAAGTTTTATGGTGTCTCCATAATAATGAGATGTTATGTGAAGACTAGATAGTATGATAAATGAAATATATTTGTCCTCCTTTATCTGGATTTCGAGGACAAAATCCTTGTTAGGGGTTTATAATTTGTAACACCCCTGACCTGGGTTATACTTTAACCCTAGGTGTTTTGATTAAGAAAGATGATTAAATGCTTAATCTTATCTTGTGAAAGGTAATTAGGGTTCAAGAAGAACTTATATTGCAATTCTAGTCCTTTTTGAACATTGTTGAAATCAATGTTTTGCCTGTTTTGGACTAAAGTGCAAATTACCCAAGTTGAGGGGTTTAAGTGCAAATTGTGCATGATAATATGTTCATCATGTGTTGAATCATCATGAGAGTAAAGATGATGCTGAGGTATGGCTTATGGAAGCCTGAATACCAAGAAAGATCTGATAAAACAATGTATGTGCATGAAAACCTAGTTTTGGTGTAATGTGCAATTTACCCAAAACCTAGGGTTCAATATGCAAATTACCACTTCAATAAGGTCCTTAATGTTCCTTGGAATAATGTAGAGCAAATAAAATGAGAGGGGTGCCTCATTTGAATTAAGTTGGAGGAGAGAGAATCTTGATATTAAAATAATCAAGATTTAATCATAAGTGAAACCCTAATTCAAATTAGGGCAAAAATGAATGTATTAATTAAAGGGCCTTCAACCAAAATGTTATTGGTTGATTTTGAATAAGGATGGACGTTCTTTTTCCAAGATAAGGAACGAAAATATCCTAAGAAGGTGAAATTCCACTCGCCATTATTATAAGGAAAAGAAAACCCACTCACATATGGATATTAATATAATAAGCATTAAGGTGCTTAATTTGATTTTCTTTAAATGATGGATAATGAAGAGGAATAAGAGGCAATGAAGATAGCCTCGTCCTTAAGGATTTTGAGGGGAATTTGAGGGGGAAGAGGCGGCCATATTTTTGGAATTTAATGCATTTTAATAATGCATTTTCTCTCTCATCAATTTTCTTATAAAAGTACCTTTACCAAGCCAAAACAAAGGCTATTTCGGATTCTTTTCTTTACCCTTGCTTGGAAAACGACTAAGGAGCTGTGGAGCAGCAGGAGGACGACCCAAACCTGTTGGTAAGGTCCTTGACCTTCGTTCTCCTTGATTCCATGGTGGAAATAAAAAATAAATCATTGATTTCTTCTTATTTGGATCTCCTCTTCAACCCTAGCCAACTTTTTCATCCAAAAGCTTGAGGAAGAGCTTAGGGGGAGTTGCTAGAGCTTCATACACCATTAATGCCGTGAGCTTGAAGCTTTGGAGCTCAATTGGAGGCGGGTTTTATAACTCAAACCCTTAATCATTGCTATTGCATCAATCAATTATGCTTTGTTGATTGTTTTCTTCAATTTGATACATACTTGTTTCCTTGCTGCAATTTCCATCAAGAACGGTTGCTGTTCTTGGTTGTTAGAAGGAAGGGGATGATGACATCATCCTAGATGCTTATCCAAAGAAAAGTACCAAGCCAAATGGTCTTGATATCTATTCCAAATCGTTTTAAATTGATTGGCTATGCGGTTTCAGAAAACCGTTTTAGGGAAAATGGTTTCAAGACCGTTTGATATGGTTGAACAAGCGTTGACCATTTGGGAATCTTGTTCCTAATTATGTAGTATAATGATCCTCCAAAATTTAGGGGTTAACTCCAAAGGAATCGTGAGTTGAAGTCCAATCAATTAGATAAATCGAATTGAATTAAATGCTGATTTTCAACCTGATCAACTTGACCTGTTTGGGAAAACGGTTTCAAGACCGTTTGGTTGTGTTGACCAAGAATTGACCGTTTGGGATTCCTGTTTATAATGATGTTGGTTAATGAACCTCCAAATTTGAGGGATTAACTCCCAAGGAATCGTGAGTTGAAGCCTAATCAATTAGGGAAACCTAATTGAATTAAGTGCTGATTTTCAATCTGATTTAATTGACCTTTTTGAGTAAACGGTCTCAAGACTGTTTGAATGCATTGACCAAGGGTTGAATGTTTGGGATTACTGTTCCTAATGATGTGGTCTAATGACTCACCAAATTTGAGGGATAAACTCCCAAGGAATCGTGAGTTGAAGGCTATTCAATTAAGCAAACCCTAATTGTTTATGGAAGCAATAACTCAGTATACTATGTCAAACATAGTTGTTTGTATTTGATCAGATGGTTGATGTAACCAAATCAAGTGGAGAGAATGATAGAAATGAATTCATACATGAGTATGATTCATATGGTGATTTAGGGTAGGATCCTTAGTAAAGAGATCAAGAAACCCTAATTGAGAAGGTTAACGAACCCTAACCCTGATTTAGGGAAATTCTGAGTAAAACCCTAATCTAGGGTAATAGTGTAACCCTAATTAAGGGAAATAGTGTAACCCTAATTAAGGTTAATGACTTGGGTAACTCTAATTTAAGGTAATGAAATACCAAACCCTGATTGGAGGAATAATGAATCCCTAATTTATGGGTAATTGAATGAAACCCTAATTGGGATGATTAGTGAAACCCTAATTGAGGGTGATTCCCTGAGAAACTCTAATTGAGGATGATTCCATGTGAAACCCTAATTGAGGGCGATGTCATATGAAACCTTAAACCTAACACAGAGTAAAGCTATGTAAAACCCTAAATTTGGGCTATATTGCATGGAATTATAATCATGGGCAATATGATGATAAATCATAACCCTAATGTCTGGGTAATGATATGAGTAAACCTTAATGATGAAATAATGAGTAATACCCTATAATGATGAAATATCTCAAGTGGTTTACTATATGCAACCTTATAACAAGCAATGCCTTAATTTGAGATGAG
The DNA here is from genome assembly GCA_963693085.1 of Alisma plantago-aquatica. Taxonomy (NCBI): domain Eukaryota; kingdom Viridiplantae; phylum Streptophyta; class Magnoliopsida; order Alismatales; family Alismataceae; genus Alisma; species Alisma plantago-aquatica. Next base: position 1,485,255,464 of record OY856410.1, on the reverse strand, counting down.
TCCATATCATTGAAGATAGTTGGACAATCCTTGTGTGTGATCTATGCACATCATGGTAAAGGTGATAGGTTGGTGGATGAAAGTATTAAGATGTGAAATTCCTTATTATAAGATAAATTAATAAACTCATGTAAGATAGAAGTGATGAGGGAAGTGATACATTGAGACATGATAGATATTACAGTTAGCATTTCAGGGTTGATATACCTTGATGCATCTCAAATCCAATATTTTTAGATAAGATACACAAGGAGAGTGTTATGTAAATTGTCACAATGAAATGTAATGAGTTTAACATACTTGATAAGTAAGCTATAATGAGTATGATGTAATCATACCATGATAATGATGAGAGATAAACTCATACCTTGTGTTGATGATCATTTAATGATAAATGATAAGAATATTAAATACTTGGAATGTCGATGGATGCTCCTAGATGTATGGAACAATATATTAGGGTTGGATTGATAAAATGAACATGAAACCCTAATTGATGTGAATAGTAAACCCTAACCCTGTGGAGGAAATAGTAGTGTTACTATTATATTACATGAGTTAATATGTTATTGTTGCCTAGTGAGAGGTGATAAGATGTTTAATGGCCTTGTGAGCCATATGGTTAGATGTTACTTAGTAAGAAGTAACAAGATGTTTCATGGGCATGATTGAGCCCTGAATGAGGTGTATTCCTCTTATGTTGATAAGGGTTGATACCCTGTAATATTGTGAAAAGGATTTATATCATGTGATAGCATGATGACTGGTGTAGTCTCATGAATGGAAAGTGAATATTACCATGTGATGATGAGATGAGAAATTATGTTTCATATGTTTTATATCTTTTCAGGTTTTGATATTTATATGCTTGCTAGAAGTGAATTAGGGTTTGCATGTCCACTTGTTTGATGCAGCCTTAATTCACCCAATTGGCATAACTAATCAAGTGCAACTCTAATCATGTAGTGTCCTGTGCCATAGATCCATCTGAGTGCCAGAACTTGCCAGATGGTGAAACGAGTATTCCTAAGGGAAACTCAGAGCGCATACTGATGAGTATGCAGGGTGCTTGTCATCCTGAATTCAAGTGTTTAGGGAGGATGACTGTGGTCATACCTAGCCCTTAGTTTGAGAACAGCTGCGGTCGTGTCTCGGTGATTATATATGTGATGATATTAGAGGACAACTGTGGTTGTACCTCAGATGGTAGGGTATGCGTACCCACCTCTTTCACTAGTGTCGTGACCTGTACCAAGGATGGACTAGGTTGTTAGCAGCTTGACCTTTTGTGTCACTGTGGCGGACCCGTACTGACCGGGGGCGGAGAAGATCTTAGGAGTCCGGCTCTTCCTAGATCTTGTATGGCACTGATTTCGACTTAGCAGTGGTCAGTTGGATTTTGAGTGGTATCCTCAATTTCCTCAGGACATAATAAAAGATGTAATACATCTGTATAGCATATCTGTTTAGGGTTATACATGACGCTTCACATTGAATGATAACCCATGTTTGTTCTCTTTACATAAAGATGATGCTTAGTGCAACTAAGAGATAGTAATTATACTTATGTTGTGGATATGCATAAGACTGTAATTGTGTACATACAATGGTCATGCTTATGTTGATATCTTACTGCTACTGTTGATTATAATCATGATGCTAGATATCTCATGTTGATAGTTATGTTTCGCATGCTATCCATGCCTCTATAATTAGAAATACCTGACAGAGGCTTAATGCCTGTAATTAGGTTTGGTTAAAGTCCAATGCATGGATGTGTAATCAGGATTGGTATAGTCCAATGCCTGAAACATTTATACCTGATTGATATAGTTTAATGCTTGAATAAGACATGATGATTTATATAATCACATGTCTGGCATAAGTGAATACTTGTTTAGCAGATTGGCTAAGGCCAACAAATAGAAACAAGAATGAATCATGGGTGACACATCAGAATAATAGATGACATGAGCAAAGCTTGAGATGTTGAAAATGTATGGTAGATAAATGTTATACATGTTCTTTCTATTTCTTATAAAGAGAATAGATGAATTACTGTTCAATCATAGATAGGTGTAATACTTTAAAAGATGAGAATGATCTAAACTGCTTATCCTCTGCTCAGTTTTATATTAATTAAACTACAATAATGATGTTTCTGGCGGAGAGTTATATCTCTCGCTGGGGCAATTTTCAATTGTCTCACCCCCGTGGGAACCAACATTTTTAGGTGGACGAGTGTGAAAGAGACTGAGAATATCTTTCGGATGAAGAACATCAGCAGCTACAAGGACAGCAGTGACAACTCAGGTTGAGTGTGTTGTCTATCGTTTTTGGTAGATAGAAGTCCTATGTGTCATCTCTGTACTCTCAGGTCCTCGGAGTTAGTACTTAGTGCTTTTAATGTATCATTTTGAGATCTTGGCTTGATGCCTCGAGGTTATTATGTTGTCTGTGTTTAGCTTTTAACAAGGCAGTTGATGTTGTAACCCTCGAGAAGAGATGGTATAAGATATATACTTATGAACCATGATGTAAATGTAATACATTGGTTATTGTTGAAATAGTTTTCTTATGATTGGGTCTCTTTGAAAAAGGTTTAAAATTTTTAGTGATTTTCTGTAATCTGCTGCTTAGTGAACGCTTCCGCATTAGTTAATTATGTTTTTGTTAGTTGGATGCTACAATCACCAACTCATTGAACAAAAGGAGAAGACAACAACGATTCTAAAACTGGTCGAGAAAGATACATACTCTTTTTCCAAGATGCGTGTAGACCTCACCGAATTTATTAGTATATGTATATCGTTTTCTTTGTACACATTATGTAATAGGGGCAAGGTATACATCCTCCCCATGTACATTTGACATTTTAGTATAAATGAAAGTAAGTTTGTTGGCATAAATAGCATAACTTGGTCTAACTACTACAAATTTGTTACTAAAAGAGCTTCTGGACTAATTACACAATATATGAATAATCAAACTATACATATATGTATATGTGACACTACATATGTAGGTAGTGCATAATACAACTACATATATATGTGTGCAGTAGATGCTGCCTTTCCCTACACATTAACTACATATGATTTGTATTAACTCATTATTTTTGCTACATACTGACTATATATACAATTATAGGCATACATTTAGCTATAATTATACCTATATTTAAATATGTAAGGACAATATCTAGCTACGCTTCTGGATACATATGAATTTGTAGCGAATGGATTATCTAACTAAATATTTGAAATATATAGTTAAAGGCTTTAGCTATATGAGCATATACTACAATTTGTATGTGTAAAGAAATATGTAGTCAAAGCCTTTCGCTACAAAATATGGGGTTTTCGCTACAATTTTTTTTATAGTTAAAGACCTTTTTTTAGTAGTGACATGGCTAGATCTATCATGTGATGTTAGGAATCTTGGCTTCTTGGCCATATCTAGACGTAGGTAAACCAACATGATGTGAAGGTGACACAATTGTAGGGGTTCAAAGTATTTATTTGCCAGCTATATTGGATTTTGTATTACTCAAGGATGACCAATGTTTATGTTTAGAGATATTTGATCAATGTATATTCATCATAGTTTAGTCTCATATTTTCTCTAGATATGGATGCATATTTCTCATCATTCCTTGGAAATAGTTTCAAATTCATCGCTTTATTTTATGCTAATTTGTTTAGGCTTTGACATTATTAAACAATTTTTGTAGTGCATTAGAGCCAAATCTTTGTATAACAGTGTAGAATGGAAACACACTCCCCCATAAAAGCTCCTACAACACCCACTAACTCCTTCATTTTGCATGCCTTGAATTATCCTATTAAGGCATGACAACAATGCCAAAGGGCCTTTGAGCATCCACCAATTGCAGATCCAATCAAAGTATCACCATCAAAGCCTACATACCAAACCATCCTTTGACGAAACCCCTTGAAGTTGTCTGCAACCATTGAAGCATGCCATCGTCTACTCCCTATTCCCATCAAGCACCTCATGCCAAAGGCCCGTTTAGGTCTGCCTCCCATCAACGTGCTCTGCCACCAATAAATTTCCAAAACCAATCAACCCTCAAGCCAATCGACCTATATCACTGTCGAACTCTTTCTAATGGAAACTGTAATGACAAATCATCTTCTCAAACACCATTTATGTCCCAGTTGTAGATGGATGGATTTTGAGGCCACAAGAAACTATGACCTCCTATAACTACAAGGCCTCATTCTCCATTGACAGGGATATCTTGGACGTCTATAGGCTTCTCCACTCCAATCTCATCATCTAAATTATCCATCTAAAACATCCAATAGATGCTTCATCTTGATAGATACAAGTCGGTGTGCATCAACTCTACATCCATCTTCCACATATTTAGTTCTTTTACAAGGCTTGATCCTAGAAAGGATTAAGCAGGAAACCATGATGAAGGATGCCTTAATGAACATACAAGGTTTACCTTGTAAGTTGTGAGATCAACCTTATTATTTGGCTCAAAGACTGTTGCCACATGTCATGGATGCATGCCTCCCACCTACAATGATGATGACTATTTCATCTCTTTCGTTAGTTGGATCTTGTCACTTACATAAGGAGCTAGTATTCCACTCACTAAGGTGTGAGAAGTAGTCTCCTACACACCATATTATTTTACTTACATCTAAGGATTTATGGAGTTGAATATCTTTTTAATTAACCAATTAATGCTTTTAGTTTAGTTTGATCAACAACTTTGTAGGTTTTCAGGTCTTAGATGTAGAGTCATCAAAACCCAAGATCTAGAGTATCAAGTCTTTCATGTTAGAGTGACATATGTCAAGGTTGGATCCTCATTCCAAAAGTACTGAATTTACCTGGCTTCAACATTGATTTATTCATTCATATTTATGATGTAATTAGAGAGTGTACGATTGGTAGAGATGGTGAAGCCCATTCACCCTAGTGTTCCACCCATTCGATAACTAGAACCATAACCTAGCCCTTTATTTCATTATAAGTACTCTTCTAGTTCAACTATTTGATTAGTTAATTCTTAAGAACGTTGTCCTTTGAATTTGTTCATTAAGTGTACTTCAATAAGATCCATACACTTATGGGTGGTTTGGTGTACAACGAGTTTAGGTAAAATTAGGATATCGGTCGTAGAGAATTTGAGGGTGCACAAATACCACATCAGTTTTGTATGTATGAGATTCAAGCTCGTGATCGCTTGTTAGGCATGATACTCTTCTCACTAGTTGTTCTAACCCTAGAATTGAGGATGTACATATTTGAGAAATATGTTCTGTTATGTTTGAGTAAATATCGTCTTTTATTTTATTTGTGAGAGAATCATATCCAGATTAGGCCATTACATAAACTCTCAAGACTTGATTGTCAAATACACTTGGGAACTTTAGAATGGGTCAAACCGAGACCCTTCATTGGTGATTGCCAACTCGCAACACCCTTACCAACATATCTAGTTATTTGATTACTCCATGGACCTATGAGTGAAAGCATGATTGAGAGTTAACCATATACAAATAACTGCACAAACAACACATTCTATAAATAATCGGATTCAACATTTTTAATTTTCGCCATGCAACTTGTAAGCATATATTGTGCAGGGTTTTAATTTTAAAAATCTTAGCTTTACATGTGTGAGCTAGTATAATTGGATACTTCGCATTTATGCCTAAATGCGTTCTTATTCTAACAACATTTAGTTTGTATTAAACAATAAGATATATGTTTTTGGGGCACGTCAATTGTAAGGGCCTTTACTCATATCAAATTGAAACCCAGATATTTTGAATACATAGTTCTTACCTCTAATGATAGAATCATGTTACTCAACGCTATCACCAACAACAAGAGGAGCATCATGCTTCGTTCTCTTTGTGTGTACGGGTGTGGTACGCTATCACCAGCAACAAGAGGAGCATCATGCTTCGCTCACTTTCTGTGTACGGGTGTGGTGGCGAATTCCAGACTTTCCAGCCGTCTCTACTGGAGTCCACACGATATCGCCTGAAAAAGAGAGAAACGACATAAGACTTCTGATATAATTTGATGTGGCCAACACGAGTGACGGCAATATTAGGGCACCTTACGCGTGCAGACCTATGTGGTTTCAGTCCAGATTCGGGGCCGATGACCGCGGAGGCCTGCATGCGACGGGTCGTCCATTATGTCACGGCGTCCAGGAATATATATTGAAATTTAATCGATTATTTTACATCATTGATGCTTGAACAGGAAAAGTTTGTATTACGAAATTAGCAGATAAGATGTGCTTGCCGACAAATGGTGACAGAGAAAATCGAAATGCCGATGCCTCCGGTTGTTTACTTGTTGAAGACCAAAAATTCGGATGGTTCTGCTTCTTGCACCTACATCATCCTAATAGCTGTACCGGACAAATTTGAAATCAAAGAAGTTCAATTTTATCTAAAAGCAGATGAGATCATTAAAGAAAGAGGTATTTCATACATTAATCGAAAATATGCGAACATTTCTACGACGTTGCTCTACTCGCGTAGCTTTTCTAACTTGACTTTTCAATATGCATTCAAAATATACTATTTTAACCGGGCTTAGATACTTTCATGCGTACTGCAAACTAACGGGTTTGGTTTGGGATAATGCGACTGGAATATGAACTTAGCAGTATAATATATTTTTTGAACTTTTTTTTTTGGTATCCAAAGCGCGTCTCTCCTTTTTTTGTATTTTTCAAAAAGGTATGTACAATGCGTAGAAAAAAAAGAGAAACACGAAAACAAAGAGGAACCAAGATAGAAACCAACTATCTATCTATACAAGTTAAACTATAGCATCAATGTCTCTCTTCAAGTATCTCCAAATTGTAGAAGTTAATCTATCAACACCTTCAAAAATTCTCTGGTTCCTCTCCTTCCAAATACCATGGATAGCCACCAGAAAACAAATGTTTTCCTTTTCAGAACACATATCAAGGAAACTATGAGCAGCTAAGGGTAAACAACCAATATATCCATCAGTAATAGCCAGACCCCAGATTTGCTGGTTGTACAGACGCTAAAAAAAGATGTGATCAATGTCTTCAGTACTACATCTATAGAGCTCACATCTTGATGGAAAGCAGAAGCCTCTTCTTTGAAGAAAAGATTGAGTCAGAATCCTTCGAAGCATAACTTTCCAGCAGAAAATTTTACATCTATTAGGCGCCTTGGACTTCCAAACCCATGCATACCAGGGAACTTTAGTATCCTTCTTACGGAACACCTCCCAGAAATCTTTCATTTTTCTAGGGAAAGCCCCATTAAAATAGATTCTATCTTCAGCACTAGAACCAGGGGAAAAGAAAGGTTGTATAGCAGAGATGATTATAGTAACATGGCGAGATCTACAAACAATCCAACCATTATTGCTAATCAAATCAGCAATCTTAATGAACTTTCCCTTTCCTAACAGCATGAAATCTTTTTCATCCATGAATTCACCAAAAAAACGGTTATTGTTAACCCACGGATCCCTCCACAGTAGAGTGGATTTTCCATTACCCACATTCCAGTGAACATAAGGAAGCATACCATCTCGAATGGTTAACAGTTGTCTCCACACCCAAGAGAAGTGCGGTTTAGACTTTATACTCCAGATAGAGTCTCCTTTCAAGTACTTTGCATGAATCCATTTGACCCACAAATTATCTTTTTTTTAGCAATGTTCCAAACATTAAGAGCCATAAGAGCTTCCACAACATCCTTAGTTCGTTTCAGACCTAAACCTCCTTCAATTTTAGGCTTGCAAACATCCTCCCAAGAAATCGTATGGATAGTGTTTTTGAGTTCAACACCACCCCATAACATATCCCTGCAGTACTTATCAATTTCACTCGATACTGAAACAGGGATAGGAAAAGAGGAAGCCCAATATAAGTGAAAAGATGTGAGGGTAGAAGCAATTAGCTCCGATCGACCAGCAAAGGAAAAACTACGAGCCTTCCACCCTTCCAATCTTTTTCCTATTTTCTCCAACAAAGGAACACAAAGTCTTCTGGTAAGTCTGCCTTTGAACAGAGGCAGACCTAAGTATTTCATAGGGAGATGACCAATCTTGAACCCCAGGACATCTTCAATCATTTTAGCATTAGCAGCAGCATTACAAAACACCATGCTTTTGTCACAGCTTATAAGAAGACCAGACACCTCACTGAAATTCTTGAGAAGCTTATTAAGACCTTGGACAGATTTTTCAGAAGCTTCAGTAAATATAACTACATCATCAGCAAACAGGGCATGAGAAATTTGCAGCTGATTTGAGGCTCGAACAGCAGCAAAACTTTTTTCTTCAACACCAAACCGAAGAATGCTAGATAAACCTTCCATGGCAAGAACAAATAGATAGGGTGCTAGAGGATCCCCCTGACGAATTCCTCTACGTGGCTTGAAAGCATCACTTGGTACACCATTAAACAAGATTTGCAGACTAGTGGTATCAAAAATTTCCTGAATCCAGTGAATGAAACATCTAGGAAAGTTCATCCTTTCTAGGATGTTAAACAAGAAGCTCCAATTAATCGAGTCATAAGCTTTCATAAGGTCCATCTTCAGACATAACATTGGTTTAGAACTCTTCATAATACTATCAAGAAGATCATTAACAAGCAGGATAGAGTCCTTAATACTCCTATCCTTGATAAAAGCACTTTGGGCAGGATCAATGATGCTAGGGAGAATATTTTGCAGTCTATTAGCAATAACCTTCGAAGAAATCTTATATAACACATTGCATAGAGCAATGGGTCTCCAGTCTTGAACTTTAGAAGCATCCTTCGATTTAGGAATAAGAGTGAGGAAAGTCCTGTTTACCTCTTTCAGCATCCGTCCACTAGTGAAGAAATTTTGAACTGCTCTCACTACATCATCCCCAACAATATGCCAACACTTTTTATAGAAATGGAAATTAAAACCATCGGGACCTGGTGCTTTGTCACCGTCAGCCTCGCGAATAACCCTTTCAATTTCCTCCTTCGTGACTAACTCACACAGAGAATTGAATTGGACAGAAGATAGGGATGGCAGATTCCATTTATTATCCCATTGACAAGAGTCATTCTTGCTTTCATCAAACAACTAATTGTAGAAACCCAAAATATGGTCTTGGATAACAGACTCGTCAGTGACATTGACCTCATCAATATTCATGCACCTAATAGAATTGTTATGTCTTCTAGAACGAAGAGAATCATAAAAGAACTTAGAATTTTTGTCGCCAAGCTTGAGCCATTGTACCCTAGATTTTTGTCTAATGAAGGACTCTTCAGCCTCATAAGCAGTAATAGCTTCTTTTCTAGCTTCAACAGCAGCACTCACAAGTTCAGGATTATTTGGATTATTATCAGCTATGTCTTGGGCTTGACAGGCCTACGCCTCTTTAATTCTTCTGTTCTCCATGATATCCCCAACTTTCTCCCTATTCCAAGTACATAGAGCATACTTTACCTTCTTCAGTTTTTGGACAACTCTAAACGCATGATTTCCTTCAATTTCAGAATTCCAAGATTCCTCTACAACCTCATAGAAACCTTCCATCTCAGACCACGCATTGATAAATCTGAAAGGAGTCTTCTTACAGAAGCTTTTATCCTCAAGATGGATGCTCAGAATTCTATGATCGCTATGAATAGTCTGTATGATGGACCCCCAATTTTGCGGATAGGCACAACTAAAAGAATTGTTGTAAAAAACTCTGTCAATTTTAGACATGATTAACTTGCTACCTTCTTGCCTATTATCCCAAGTATAAAGAGAGCCACGAAGGCTCATTTCCAGCAAACCAGAGCTGTTGACAAAGTCATTAAACAAGCTCATAGATTTGTATGAGGGTTCAGAGACACTAAATCTATCTGAAGCAAAGCGAACCGCATTGAAATCTCCAATGATTACCAAGGGATTGTCCCCCATACTAGCATGAATATCATTAAGTTGACTCCAAAGGACAGCCTTTTTTCCTTCAGGATTATGAGCGTAGACTGCAGTTAAATAGAAACTCCCTTCATCCGACTTAATATGGCAGTGGAGGAATTGATCTCCTTCGCAAATCACACTGACAGAGATATCATCTCTACTCCAAGCAATAACAACTCTGCCCAAGGGGTGCGAGTTATGATTAGAAACCCAATTAGAACAGCTCCAAGTATTATTCATGACTCTATTCATCTTCTTCCTTCTTATTTTGATCTCAAGGATGCAAATAATAGAACACCTACTATTAGATATGACTTCTCTAACAGCCCCCTGACGTCCAGGTTTATTTAAGCCCCGGACATTCCAAGAAAGAATGGAGAACTTACCCATTAGGGATGGGGGGATGAGATGATGAAGGATGTATGCTGGTAGGATCGCCAGGTCCACTACCATTGACATTAGCATTGCTTTCAGAGTCAACAAACTCCAGCGCTTTGAAGCTGTTAGGAGAAACCAGAGAGCTATTCACTCTTTGCTGCGGCACCTTTTGAATATACCTTGGGGGAGACTTATTCTTCCTACCCTGTACCCTCCATTGATAAGGAGTACTAACCTGGTTCTGCATCATTTTTTCCTTCCCTTTTGCAGTTGGCAGAGCAGAAGATCCCTCGGGAATTACTGGAGCAGTAGACCCTGCTTCAATCGGAGGACAATCATACAAAGTGTCTGCCTCAATAACACCACCACCTTCGTCAGTTGCCTGGGAAACTTCCTTGCCAGGTAGAGAACTTATCGTACAATGACCATGGCCGAAAGTACCACATTCCTTGCAAACATCAGGAAACCATTCATACTCCAATCGAATGGTATCCTTCACTCCATCATCACTGACCAATTCCATATCCCTAGGGAATTTTGAGGAGGCAGGAATAAGCACCTGTATCCGCGCATAGTCCAGGCGTCGCTGGTGTCTGGTGAGGAAATCAGGCCTCAATGGAGTACCAAGATAACTACCCACTAGACTGAAGACTTCTTCATCCCATAGCTCAAGAGGAAGGTCGTGAATACGAACCCACACTGGTACTTCGGTGAGCTTCAACTTCTCGAGCGGCTCCCCCCTCTGCCATTTCTTCAGAACCATAGGTTTGCCACCTACAAACCACGGTCCTTGTTCCATAGCAAGCCTCAGATCATCCGGATTGGAGAATCTGATAACAAAGAACTCATTGCCTCGAGATAGTATCTCAAAATCGCCCTTCGGCTTCCAGATCATCTTCAGATGCCTGTGTAGTGTAGGCCAATGAGGCTTCAAACCAATGATGTAGCCTGCAGCGGTATTCGCCCACTTCGACATGTTCCTGTCAGCAATAGATCTAGAATATTTGACTGCTCCTTCAACAAGTTCAACATCACACCTCTTCAGATTCTGGTCTAGATCTACCCTCTGAGCGAACAGATCTGCCCAATTACTCGTCGCCAAAGCAACAGGAACTTCCTCCGACTTCCTTTGATTCCTAGCTTGACCAGAAGGTTGTCGAGGACCTACATTCCGAATCCGAGTAGAGCCTGCTTGTAGATCGTTGGAGTTTGGCAACAACGGCGGTGGTTTCCCAGTGTCACCCGAATCGCCCACCCCGTCGCTCCCTCCGCTCCCTCCGCTCGGCATTCCGCTCGGCATTCCGCTCGGCATATCCATGTATGGTAACTACATGTAAAGTATGTATTTTTTGAACTTACACTTGGCAGTTTAATTATATTTCAAAATAGAAGCCTTAAATCTATGGCTTTATCCTGTTTGGCATAAGGTAAAGGGAGATCAACTTATTTAATTCATTAATTTAGTTAATTATGTAATATGTTAATTAGATTTATTCTGCTATTCAATTTGTAGTAGTATTTCTGGCTTTGAGTAGGAATATACAACGCTGATCTGAACTCCCATGCGGATCCATTGTCAGAGCATAAAGATTAATGGACAGATGTTTGGTTCATGGATGTAGAAAAAGTTGATAACATTGCCTTTATTAATCCATAATATCTAGAAGACGAATGGACAATCATATGTAGGATTGTCTATGTAGCTGTTTGAAGGATCCCTCTACATGCGAATTAGCTATTTATGAAATTATTTAGAATTATCATAACTTCGAAAAGGTCCCCGTTAGAATGCATCTTAAGGACCATTTGATAAACCATTATACAGAAGGATTATTAGCGTCTCGAATTCAAAATAATATCCTTAAGAATTTCTCTGTATCGGATTTTGGACTAGTTTGAGAGAGTAGTTTCGTTGTTTAATCTAGTTTTGATTTTTCTTTCGAGTCCATAATTTATGAATGTCTAAATTCTAGGATGAACTTGTCTTTCTTCAAATTTTAGATATTGAAAATGAAATTATTGTGGAGTTCAGTTTCCAACTTCTAACTTAATCGTTATGCATTCCTATTTAATCTTTTTGAAATATTTGTATCATCTTATAGTGTTTCATATGAATTAAGGTTGAAAAGATATAGAGAAATTTCAAATTAAACCTAATCGTTGATAATTCAATACACCCATGCGGCGCTTCATAAACCCCAACTGATAAGAACATTTTCTTACGAGAGCTAGGGGCGGGAAAAATATATATTTAGCCTAGACGGGGCAGCCTGCATCATAACCGTGTGTTACAATTAAATCGTGTCTAACAGTGCAGAATCATGGGATCAAATTCCCTGTTAAAACCTTCATATTGCAAGTTGATCTCAACCGTACATATAAAGAGACGGAAGGAAGTAATGACCAATTACACGACAGTGCATGGTCTAGATGTCATATCTAGAGATTTCATATTCGATGCATGTATCATCAAAACAAAATCGTACGAGTCATGTAGGTAGGCTGCTGCCGATCATATGATGAAATTACTAATAAAAGCTGCATATGGATACAAGCACATGCTCAAATTAAGGACAACAGCTAGCAGTAGTTTAATAATTGCGTTTATTCTAGGTGGCTTTATTTATCTATTACATGATGTAGCCAATTACCCATGCATGAAAAGTCATATTTGAGAGCAGCAGCTAGTATCTCCCGCCCCACAAACTGAAGAACTCAGTAAGGCTTCTGGCCGATGATGTTCCCAGGTGGGCTGTAGTTGCAGGAGATGAGGATGTCACCATTGGCGCACTTGACCCTCCCGCACCCGAGCTTCACTGAGTTCCTCCACACAACTTGTGTGTAGTGACCACACACCTTACCAGCTGCGCAGGTGTTGGTGCCGTAGTTATACCATTGCTTCTCTGCCACCCACAGGGCCACGGCATCAGAAGCTGACCACTCCTTCCCTGCACCACCCTTGAATAGGTTTTCCCCATAACCACTTCCGGTAGAGTGGACCATCTGGCAGTCTCCCGCATGGCTATTCACATAGCTCTGGGCGAAGGCGGCAACTGTCGGGTCCCAGACCATCTGCCCAACCCCGACGGCAGCCCTCGCAGCGTTGTGACCGGCGATATAGTCCTGCGGAGAGTTTTGGGCTGCAGTCAGACCAAAGAGGCAGATCGTAAGGATGGCTGCAACAAAAAACCTAAAGCTGAATCCCTCCATGTCTTACTAATCACTATTTTGAGTATTGGGGGTCTGTGGCTCTTCTTTCTTTGTTTGCTAGGTGGTGCTGAAATGGAGATGGGCATTAGGGCTGTATTTATAGGATTATCGATGGCATTCGGGAAGTAAAGCTACAAACCTACGTACACGTAAGTAGCGCGCAACACCTTGTTCTAGTTGTTCTCCTATCAGATGGAGGTCTTTCTCTGCCCTTCGATACTAGATGTAACAAGTAGATACATCGTATTCGCATCGTGGAATTTTGGCTCCTAGATATATTGCACCATATTCAATGTTCATGGCGTAGATCATGCATGGTAAGGTGACGTCATATGTAAAAGGCTCAAGATCTTCCACAAACGTGCGAGGAAAATCGTCCAGCATAAGAAAACAGACAAAGACTATGCTTTCCTTTTACCAAATAAAACCTTATGTCTTTATTATAATCTCCTTTTTACGGGTGTTATAGGACACGGCCAGATAAAGGTGGAGATATCGCAGCAGAACTCTGTCCAGAAGACTTCAACAATCAGGTTAACTTTGTCAACATTGACAATACTTAGATAAATCATACTCGTCAATCATGTGTTGAGTATATATATATATATATATATATATATATATATATATATATATATATATATATATATATATATATATATATATATATATACATACATATATGGCCCATCTTTATTGCCCGCGCGGGTAGCTACCCGCCCACCCTTCCGACCACTTTTTTTTTATTTTAAAATTTACAATTCTAGAGGACTATTTTATCTAGATGGCGGCACGAGGCGACCCTAGGGCGAACGACGGCGCAAGGTCTGGAGATCAGAGATCTCAGGAAGACGAGGGAGACGGGGACCCGGCAGGAGGGCAGAGTTCCGTCCCGTTGGGCTCGACTGAAATTCATCTCAACTATGCTTCAAGCAGTCACAATAACACCCAACAACATAACGAGTCCCTCAGGAACGGGGAAGGATGTTCTATGGAAGTGGATGGAACTGGCGGAAACCCTAACTTCCCGCCACTGGCTAGGAGCGTGATAACCGACGACGTGAATATCGGTGACGACATCTCTGAGAAAGCCTGCTCGTCCTATAAAGAAGCGATGGGGGTGAGAACCACAGGGAACCCGCACAACTTCATCCACATTGACGCGGATACATGCAGCGTCTCGCTGCATGCCTCGGATATTGAGGTTACTTCCGACCAAGGTTATCCAGCCTTCCGGGTCCGGCAGGAGGCCCTCGGCGAGCTTCTCAAGCTGTGGCAGTACAATGTCGTCGTCAAGCTTCTGTTGCGAGAAATAGGGTATCTTACCCTGCGTGACAAATTGAAATCTATGTGGAAGCCACTAGGGGGCTTCAATCTGATCGACATAGCAAACGATTTTTTCATCGTGCAACTCCAAGCAGAGGAAGACTACATTAACGCCTTGGCTGGTGGTCCTTGGCCTATATTTGGATCATACCTAACGGTTCAACAGTGGGTTCTAGGCTTCTGTCCAGACGCAGCATCACCCTTTCATGTGGTTGCTTGGGTCCGTATACCCAATCTCCCAATCCATCTATATCAGGAAGTTCTCTTAAAAGAAATCGGGGATACTCTAGGCAAAATGATTAAAGTTGATATGAACACCAAGATGCAAAAGTGAGGCCGGTTTGCACGTCTTGCAGTTGAGATCAATATGATGAAACCCCTGATCCCGACTATGTTTGTTGATGGCATCAAGTATAATGTAGAGTATGAGGACATCCCGTACATCTGCCTACATTGTGGGAAAGCCAGCCATATCGAAAAAGATTGCAGATTTAGGCTGGAAGCTAAAGCTGAGGCCTGAAGGGCAAGTGTCGAAACCGGCAGCCTTGTCCCTCATAATCCACCAAGAAGAGAGGGCTTCTCCGAATCCATACACGCCAAGCCGATTCCGAGGAAGCCGAAGAAAACACCTACCGCTCCGCCATCTAACAAAAGACTCAACCCAGCAAATAACAAATTTCAAGAACTCGTGGACATTGAAGAGGAGAACACTGTCCAGGAAGTGGTCGATGTCGATAATGTGGCCGAAAGGATCACGGGTAGTATTGACTGGAATCTGAGGAAAATGCAAGGGAAGCAGCACAAGAAGGTGGGGGAAACAAACACTAGCCAGGTCTCACCGCGTCAAACAATATCCAAAGAACAACCCCAATGATCTGACCAGACCCTCACAGGGACGCCGACCCATACTATAGCAGCTCCATCTGGTGATGCGGTCTTGCATGGTAGAGATAACTCCTCTCACCATTTCGTTACCTCCACCTTCCACATGGGCACCCACGCCAATGAGAAGAGCAACTACGTGAAGTACAGAAGTCCCACGAAGTCGTCAGTGGGAATTCATTTGAGGAACAGGAAAGTTGTGAACGCGGGCGACCTCGGTCGAGCCTTTACCAGGAAGAGAGGGAAACCCTCGTTACTCCAAGACCTGGAACAGGAAGTGCGGGATATGGGATCATCCACCATCGCTGAAGAATGTCAATGAAAGCAATGTTTTGGAACGTTCAGGGTGTGTGTGTGACAAAGACACCCAGAACACGGTGAAAGAACTTGTCAACAGATATCAAGTTTCTGTGTTGGGGCTGTTCGAAACTCGGTGTAGTGGACATCGCGCCATGAAGATCATCAAAAATCTGGGGTTTGCCCAATCCCACAGGGTGGAGGCTGTGGGTTTTGCCAACGGAATATGGGTGCTTTGGAAGCCACATATAAAGCTGGAAATCATTCTGTCACATAAGCAATTTATCCACTGTCGTATTGATAATGATGTCTTCATAACCTTCATCTATGGAGGAACAACAAGAAGCACTCGCAAATTTCTCTGGAATCATCTTTCCTCCCTCGCCTCGACCACCCGATCCCCTTGGCTGGTTGCGGGCGATTTCAATGTTATGTTCCAGTCTGAAAAATTTGGAGGGATCACCTTCGACAAAGCCAATAGCAGGGACATTGTGGAAGCCATGCAAGCTTGTGAGCTTTTCGACCTGGGGGCTAATGGAGCACGCACAACCTTTCGAAGAGGACTCCTACATGAGAGGCTAGACCTTGCTTTAGGAAACTCTTTCTGGCTTAACTCTCCCCTAGCAGGGTAGGTTTCTGTCATGGAGAAGAATCATTCAGACCATGCACCCCTTCTCATCTCGACCAAGCATGGGGGTCCCCGACGGCAACCTGTCCTACATACCTCGGCTAGTTGGAAATCGACGAAGGGTTCAAGGCCTTTCTAAAGAACCATTGGGATACTAATATAAACCTTCCTGAAGCCGGAGCTCGCTTTCTCAATCACGCGTCCGCTTGGGCGGCGAGCAAAAAGAAAGAAGATAGAAGATGGAAAAATCATCTTGGCAACAAAATCCACTGGAATCAACTTCAACTGGCCCTACGCTTCAACCCGTCCATTGCTAAAGACACCATAGAATACCAGGTGGAGCTCGACTCTATTCTGAGAAGAGAGGAAGCTGATTGGATGCAGAAGGCGAGGTGCGACTGGGTGGCGCTGGGAGATAACAACACGAAGTTCTTTCATGCCTCTGTCAAAGAAAGATGACGACGTGATACAATTACCAAGCTCAATAATGAGAGTGGCGAGTGGGTGGAACAAGGTGCCAATTTGAACAATCTTGTTTTAGATTTCTTTGCTAATGTTTATCAGGAACCACCTTCCGAGAATCACCATCGCGCTAGTGCATCCTTCCCTGGAGTCTTTCCAACTCTCTCAACCCAGGAGGTCGAAGATTTGCACAAATCGCCTATTGCTGATGAGATTTGGCAATCCCTCCATGCCATGGCCCCTTTGAAGGTGCCAGGACCTGATGGCATCGATGCTTCCTTCTTCCAGGAGAACTGGGACACGCTTCAACACCAGGTGACGCGATTCATTCAGGCAGCTTTCCAGGGTGAACCCATTGAACCAAGATGTGCGGATTCAACCTTGGTCCTTATCCCAAAGGTGCCTCATCCAGAGACATGTGGCCAGCTGCGACCCATCTCTTTGAACAACGTCTGCACCAAGCTACTATCTAAGGTGATTGCAAACATATTGAAGCACTTCCTTCCTTCCTGGATATCCCCGGTTCAGTCCAGCTTCGTACCAGGGCAAAAGATCGGCGACAACATTGTGCTTGTTCAGGAAATCATACACTCTATGGAAGCAAAGCAACACCGCAAACAATTCTTTGCCATCAAGCTTGGCCTCATTAAGGCCTTTGACAAAATGAGTTGGACCTTTTTTGAGGACACCCTTCGCAGAACTGCCATACCGAACAATGTGATTCATATCATTATGCAAATTCTTAGTTCGGGCAAAACCTCTGTCTTGTGGAATGGTGAGATCATATGCACTTTCAGGCCTTCATGTGGAGTCAAACAAGGGGACCCTTTGTCTCCATATCTTTTTGTTCTTTGTCTGGAGTGACTGAGTCAGTTGATTGAAGAACAAGTCACAAAGGGGAGCTGGAAACCCATCCGGCTTACTAGGCAACATCTCCCTTTCTCTCACGCTTGCTTTGCTGATGACATAATCCTCTTCGGCGAAGCCTCACCAAGACAAGCTCGGACTGTAAAATGATGCCTCAAGCTTTTCAGCAAGGCATCGGGGCAATCCCTTTCCAACACAAAGTCATCGATCTTCTTCTCGACAAATACTAATAGGAATCTCAGATCGAGGGTCTGCAGAATCTTGGACATCGAAGAAACCTCAAACCTTGGCCACCATCTGGGCATCCCCATCATTCACAAGCGAAAAAGGAAAGACCATTTCCAATTTCTAATTGAAAGAATCCATGGTAGGATATGAAGTTGGCAACATCGTCTCCTTTCCCTTGCTGGAAGGGTTACACTGGCCACTTCCGTCATCCAATCACAATCTTGCTACACTATGCAATCTGTCTTGCTTCCAATTTCAATCACGAACAGGATTGATCAGCTTACAAGGAACTTTATTTGGAGCAGCTCGCACGTTGCTACCAAGCCAAGTTTAGTCACCTGGAGGAATGTCACTAAAGCTAAGAACCTGGGAGGCTTGGGCATCAGGCCAACCAAGGAGTTTAATACAACCCTGATCGCAAGACTAGGCTGGAATTTCATGCAGGGCAAGCATGTTCCATGGATAACCCTTATCCAAGCCAAATATGGAAAACAAAGCACAGGGAGTGGTTCAGGTTCACATATTTGGAGAGGGATCAAATCTCTCCTATCCTTTATTCAGTCCAACTCAAGAGTAGCAGCTATTTCAGGCAATGAGACAAATCTCTAGAATGATAAGTGGATTGGAGAAGGCCATGCACCTGAGCTTCTACATGAGTGGGTGATTCCTGATGACATCACAAATATGGCTGTGGCGAGCCTTGTTTCAGACGATGGGAAATGGGACCATGAATTCATTAATCACTGGTTTACAGAGGAAACCAGTGCTGATATTCTATCCATGCCCACACCGAGGCCTGCTTATGGTTCGTATGGGAGAGTATGGTTACACTCTGCTGATGGCCGTTTCTCGTCAAACTCAACCTACAAACGCCTCACGCAATGCACTCCCTGTGAAATAATGGTAGCTTTGCTATCATGTGGTCCATGCCAATCCAACAAAGAATTAAAACTAATCTTTGGTTAGCTTACCACAACCTCTTGTTGACTAATGAACTGTGGGTGATCCGACACCTCACTGAGGATGCGTCTTGTTCCAGATGCAACCATCCATTGGAAACGACTTTACATGCCATCAGGGATTGTCCAGAGTCGACGGCTCTCTGGACAAGATTACTACCTCAGGAAGCCACCTACTTCTTCTCTAGTGAATCTATCACAGATTGGATAGACTACAACTTAAAGAAACTGAATAAAGAGGCGTACTGGGCTCATCTTTTTGCCATTGCATGCTGGTGGCTTTGGAAGGATAGGAATACCCATATCTTTGATAACCATTGCATTCCCACGACAGTGCTGGAAACGCATAGCAGAGCCGGCCTCCAAATTGCATGTGAAGCTTTCTCGAGAGGGAAGAGCCCAGCTCCTCAACCCTCCATCAAGCATTGGCAGGAAGTGCCAACAATGGGGTTTGAGTTTGTTATTCATGTTGATGCAGTTGTGAATCCATCAGATAATGCTCCAGCTAAGAGTCTAGTCATGTGCTCAAAGGACGGCACCTGGATCTGTGGCTAGACCCAACGTGAAAGAGGGACTGATCCCTTGAGAGGGGAACTCCTTGCTATTAAGCATGGACTGGAGCACGCTTCACAACAATTCAGAAATACATGCATCACACTCTCTGATTCCTTGACTGCAGTGCAGTGGATACACACTGAGGAAGATGTTCCCCTGAAATACAAGTTATTGGTCTAGGCTATTCATCACTACAGGCCTAACCTAGGCACCCTCTCCATTAGCTATATCAGAAGAAATCAAAACACTCTAGCAGACTGGCTAGCCAAGCAATGCCTCAAGCAGCCATCGACTAGCATCAGTTGGCCGTTTTGCCCTCAACCTCTTCTGAAGGACATCCATACGGATGCCCTTTCCATTCCTTTCTAGCTATATTCCCTTGCCTCTACGAGCATGGATTGTAACCAGTAGGATCTGATGTTTCACCAAAAAAAAAAGGCTAAAAAACTAAAATGACACGTTTGGCCATTTTAATTCTCATAATAACACGTTCTTGAACTTCATTCCCAAAGTGACACATTTTGGGGGCAATATGTCCCCTATGGAGACGCTTTGCTCTCTCGCGAGGCAATACGTCCCGAACCAGGATGCATTGGCCCCACACCGAGGCAATGCGTCCCAGACAAGGACTCATTGCTCTGCGATGGTGCAATGCATCTCGAACTGAGACACATTGGTCCCATCAGAGAGCAATGCGTCCCGGGCCGGGACACGTTGCTCCTAGGTGGGGCCAATGCGTCCAAACTGGGGACGCATTGCCCTTCGGTGGGACCAATGCATCCCGTCCCGGACATCCCAACGATTAGTTGGGGCAATGCGTCCCAGCTGGGGATGCATTGCTCTCACAACCATTGAAAAATAGCTGTTACGGGCCGTAGTCGTTATCACGTGGGGGGCAACACATCCTATATAAAGGAGATGAGATCACCCCCAAACCCACAACATTCATCCATTTCTTCAACTTCTTCTCTACTTCCATTTCTCTAGAGCGGTGTGCTGGGATTTGTATTGCTTGGAGCTGATTTCGGGCAATCTTGGAGCTGATTCCGGGCGATCTTGGAGCTATTCTTCTATTACTTCGCTGCTCGAATTTCTATTGCTTCGCTTCCTGATCGAGATTCTTTCTCTTCTTTCTATTCATGGGTTTTGAGATCTCGTCATTTGAGGTAATTTCTCTACTATATTTTTAGATTCAAAAATTTTTACCTAAAATTACTATGCAATATTAAAAATAAAATAATTGTATTACTACTATTTGATTCGACATCACTAAAATAATGTTATAGACAATGACACTTGAAGGTTAATTACTGTTCAAAAAATTATTGTTCCAAATTCCAAAATTATTGTTCTAATTTCCAAAATTATTATTCTAGAAAGTTAATGTTATAGAAAAAATATTATTTCAAATTTAATTCCAAATTCAAGATTATTGTTCTAAAATCTTAACTACTCTTCTAAAATTGATGTCAATGTTCGAAAAACTTAATTCATGCTATAAAATATTAATTCATATTATAAAATATTAATTCATGTTAATTATTGTTCCGAAGTTAAATTACTATTCTAGAATCTGAATTATTGTTTTACGATGATAGGAACATGGCATCTAGTTCACATTCACGAATTGTCAAGCTTCGATATAATGGTCAATTTCTCTCAAATAGGTCTTATTCTAGTCGATCTGTTAGACCCATAAATATTTCACTTATGAATACCCTATCCAAATTAAAATCATATATCCATACAATACTTGACATCAATCCCAACCACTTCTCTATCATTATATCCTATCATTTCCCTGGAGAAGATCATATGCTCATACAAGTTAATGATGATGATGCACTTAGAACCTTGTTCGCACTTTCATATGATGTGTATATTGATGTGTTTCTTGAAAAAACATAATTCCTCCAACAATCTAGTTCCATTAGTTTGTTGAATCAATTTGAATCCCAACCATGTAGCAGTAATGTAACTGCTGAATGGAATCAACCACCTGAATTCTCTCAAAATCCTACTATTGAGAGTATTGGTGTTGAGGTTGAGGAGGGTGAACAAGAAGGTGATGATAATAGTGATCATGAAGGTGATAATGATAGTGATCAGGAAGGTGATAATAATAGTGATCATGATGATGAGTCATTGATTGAAACTGATGATCAGCATGGACATACATTCCCTGACTCTATTACAACATTGAATTCTGTTCCATCTATATTTGATAAAGAATGGCCCCAACATGAACACATTGATACCAACTATGAGGCTTTTCAAGATGAACAATGGGTGTAAGATTTTTGTTAGGAATTCTGTCTCAATTACAACCCTTCCAGCACTGAAATGTCTGAGGGTGCTTTATTTACATCCAAAGCTGTAATGGTTGAGACAATCCAAAAATGGTCGGTACAAAAGAATGTCCAATATTGGACACAACGCTCAAATAATCATCATCTTAAATTTGTTTGTATCT
The DNA here is from genome assembly GCA_963693085.1 of Alisma plantago-aquatica. Taxonomy (NCBI): domain Eukaryota; kingdom Viridiplantae; phylum Streptophyta; class Magnoliopsida; order Alismatales; family Alismataceae; genus Alisma; species Alisma plantago-aquatica. The sequence continues at coordinate 1,485,233,246 of OY856410.1, read as the reverse complement.
ATTACCAATGATGTCCTTGGAGTTTGACTACTTGCCAGTCCAAAAGAGCAGGTGGTATTTGGAAGGTAAAATGTTATAGTGCAAGCCACAATTGTCAACTAACTGTTCTGAATCAGGACCATCTCCAAGTCACATCATCTTATATTTCTCATATGATAATGCCAATCCTAGTATCAAGATTGGATATGTTCACACGAGAAATTCATGACAAGGCGAATGTTGAACTAAGGCTCCATACATCTTACAAGAAGGCATTTCTAGCGAGGAGGAAGGTTGTCTGTAAAATACTTGGAGATTGGGAATCATCATATCTTACTTTGTTGCCGTTCCTAATTTCTCTGTCACAATTTATTCCAAGAACTATATATTCCCACCTTGTGGATGATTATACCCTTCAAACTAAAAGAACTCATATATTTAAGCGGGTGTTCTGGGCATTTGGTCCAGCTGTGAGGGGTTGGGCCAATTGCAGGCATGTTCTTACTACTGATGGCACATTTCTAATAGGAAAATATTTTGGCACACTTCTCATTGCATGTGGCATAGATGCTGATAATGGTCTATTTCCAGTTGCTTTTGCTGTTGTCGAGGAAGAAAATAAGGACTCATGAGAGTGGTTCTTTGGTTCTCTACAAACTTGTATTCCAATCATTCCACGTTGTACAAATTTGTGTATTATTTCTGATCGAATGAGTGGAATTTTTCCAGCACATAGGTCAAAATTTAATTGGGCTCAACATCATTATTGTCTTCAACATCTTTGTGAGAACTTCGATCAAAAGTTCAAGTCACAGGAGTTGAAGGAACTTTTGTGGAAGGTGGGATCCACAACTGATACACATGAATTTGATCATCTAATTGCTGATGTAGAAACCATAGAACCGGTGGCAAAGGAGTATTTGATAGCCCAAAATCCAATACAATGGTCTCTCACATATGACAGAGGCTATAGGTATGGACCATTGACTAGCAATCATGTTGAACAGTTAAATGGATCCTTAAAAAGTGTTGGAGGTTTACCAATACAGACACTTATTGTTGCCACATACTATCGCTTTGTTACAATGTGGTTGGAGAGGCGTAATCAAGCATACATTCATGTACTAAAGGGTTTTAAATGGCCATTTAGGTTTCATGAGAAGATTTTTGATGTATCGCAGGATGCAAAAAACTATCAGCAAACATCTGCATGAACAATGATGAATGGCTTGTTGATGTCATGGACGGACATCGATTTCAAGTCTTCATGGGTCCAAATGGTGGATGTGAATGCAGTTGTAGTTTTCCACAACAATGACATTTTCCATGTGCTCATGTTTGGGTAGCTGTAAGATCTATCAATTATGATATTGATGCACTTGTGAGCCCATATTACACAAATGAAGCTTATTTAAATGCATACAAAAATGAATTTTGTGGTATTCTTGACAAGAGGTATTGGCCTCATTTTGATGAAAGCAGAGGCATTTATCCCTGATCACCCCCAAGGAAACGAAGGCACACTAGAAGACCAAAGAAAAAAAAGGCCTTCAACTATGGATGTTGATCCAAATCAATATAAATATCATTATCATAAGTGTGGCAGAAAGGGCCATAATAGACACACTTGTCCTAATGTAATATGATGTCTGGTCATGTAATGTTTGCTATTTCAATTTACTCAAGGCATGTAATGTTTGCAATTTTAGTTTATTCAAGTCATGTAATGTTTGCAATTTCAATTTACTCAAGTAATGTAATGTTTGCAATTTCAATTTTAATCAAGTCATGTAATGTTTGCAATATCAATTTACTCAAATCATGTCATGTTTGCAATTTCAATTTAAACAAGTCATGTAATGTTTGCAATTTCAATTTACTCAAGTCATGTAATGTTTGCAATTTCACTAAAAGAATGAATTTATAAAGGTTTTTTTTATAGATGGATCATCGAAGGACATGGATATTTCAAATGTCCGTAGAGTTAATCCAAATAATAGCTACAAAGTGCCTACAGGAAAAAATGGCTCATCAAACTCTATTGGATGATCACTGGAATGACGTACCAGATTTGTTGTACAACAAGTTAGGATTTATAGTGACAAAAGAACAAGCAAGATTTCATTGGAAATTTTTAAAGAAAATGTTTTAATGTATGAAGAACTTCTTGAGCTACCTGGTTGGTATTGGGATCACACAGAATAGAAATTAATGCCAATCAATAAACACGTTAAAAACTAGTTAGCTATATTACATCCAGAGATACATCAGGTTGTACATCAAATGTGGCATTTTATGAACCTCTAGATGAGATATTGAATCAAATGCAGTAACTAATTATTGTAATATTTCTCTTTTAGTAGTTCGTGTTGTATTTTAATATTGTTTGGTAGTTCATGTATTTGAATTAATTTCATCTTATGTAATGAAGAATCTTGACAAACTTATATGTTTTGAACTTTTCATTTAATGTAATATTTGCAATTTTCATTTAATGTAATATTTTCACTTTCATAGGTATGACTCCTAGGCAAGCATCCTTCCGACTCTCCCAGCACCACTTTATGTTGTCACAGTGGCCTATTACTGACGCGGGTGTTTTGGAAAACATTTCTTTGGCTGGTTTTGGGCTTGTTCATAGGCTACAACCTATCCACCTTGATCCCAATTTAATCACTACCTTAGTTAACCGGTGGGAAAACTCTAGGAATACTTTTAGGTTTCCCCCTTTTGAAATGAGTGTAACCCTTCAGGATGTTGCAGTTACTTTAGGCCTTAGGATTGATGGGCCACCGGTTATAGCTTCATATCCTTTAGGCTTAGATGAGGGGCAATTTTCTTCATGGTCTCACCTTTGTGAGAGTTTCTTAGGAGATGCACCAGATGGGATGTCTAAGGGGCATATCTCCTTGATATGGTTGTGTGATACCTTTAGGGATATGGATTTCACTTTGGGAGATGAAGAACAACAAATACAAATTAGGATAAGGTACACTAGAGCATATCTCCTATACCTTTTAGGTAGTTACCTTATTCCTGATAGTATCGGGGACAAAGTTCATGTACGGTACCTCCCACATCTGTCTAACTTTGCTAGTTGTAGAACTCTATCTTGGGGTGATGCAACTTTAGCATACTTGTATAGGGAGTTGTACAAGGCTACCACCCGTTCTAGGAAAACCGCCCACCTGTCTGGTTGTGTATGTCTACTGCAGATGTGGTGTTGGGAGAGGTTAGGAATTGGATGCCCAGGTTCAATTATTATGAACTGGGGGGAGTGTCCAGACAATGTTCCCTTGGGTTACAAGTAAAGATTTACACAATTTTTTATACATTTGTCCAAACATTTTGTAATTTTCATCTAAATTTAGTTTGTCAATTTAATAGGTGGCCTACATTTCTTGAAAGGAGTGATACTATGAGAGGATCGGTCCAATTTTATGATTCAACTTTTGACTAGATTTTTCCCTCTCAAGTATTACTTCTACTAACATGTTATATGTTATATATTGTATTTTTTATGCAATTTACTCTATTTTATATGATACATGTTGTATCTATTTGAATAACAGATACAGTTAACTCGTTACACTACTAATATTTTGGAGAGACTTCCAACCTAATGTCGAGAGGGTCAGGATATTTGGTTGGCACGAGTGTCTTTACTATGCTACACAGTGGTAGAGTGACAATTCCCTGACACAGTACTTGGACAATTTGGATTTGTTCAAGTAAAACCTACTCAGTAGTTTCCACGCCTTAGTAGGATAGATGGGAGGGGTCATGCAGCTGATGAATGGTTGCATCATTATAGGCGGGAGATACAATTGTGGAACAATAGACGTGAGATCTTAGTCCCCCCTCCACCAGTTGAGACAGTCTTCAGTCCACAGGCGCACTACGGATGGTATCATCCTCAGTACGGTTTGCCCCTCCAGCTCAGCCTCTGACCACATACTACCCACAAAGTTATCGTCAACAATAATTTGTGAGTATCATTTATATTTCTTTTACAAATTGTTATTATTTATCCTTATTATTTGTAATATATGCAATTGGTCTTTATTATTTGTACATACTTTGTTTGAACATGTGGAATCACATGTGTGGATCCGAGCGGCTTTACAGCATGCCCCTACACAGACCAGAGATGACATCTATGGCATCCAGGGGACTTACTTTGACCGTCTTCCCGAGTACGCTAGCCCGTATGATCCCATACCCACTCATACCACAACCCCTGAGCCCACTCCTACTCCTACTCCTGCTCCTACTCCTTTGATTACTGCTGCTGAGCCCACTCCCACTCCCACTTCTCAGTTCATGGCATGGGGACCGACAAGGCCATACTTTTTAGGAGCTGGTTCATTTTCCTCATACATCACCCCACCTCCACCAGCATCCTACTATGGAGCAGGTCCTTCTATTCCATACACTCCACTCTCACCATGAGTTATTCATGACAGTCGACCACCATCCTATGTCACATACTCACCAACTCCATTTGATTTCTTAGGATGCACCCCACCTGATGCCCCACATCCTAGTATTCAAAGACCCCTCACCCACCTCCAGCTTTTCATTACTTCCCTGATCCTCATCAGCCTACTGCTACACATTTGTCCCCCATTGAGGCATCTCCAGATGACTTCGATACTCAGAAGCCATATGTACATGGAGGTGGGTGAGGATGTCCTTGACGTGGAGGACATGCTTAGATTTTCATAGTTTTGTACATGTTGTGTAGTGTTGTATATATGCCTTTGTTTAGGCATTTATTTGGCTTGTATGTGGATCTATCATATTGGTTCATTTTGGATCTATCAGATTGTTCTATTTTGTATTATTTTCTCATCATGTTGGTTCATGTTTTAACCTTGTTTTTAATGGTATCTCATTTTTTTAGATTAATTTCTTCTTATATAATCAATTAGGAAGCAACTTGTGTTGGTTGCAATACCACTTCTATAATCCATATGCATGTTCAGAGCTATTGAAATTAACAAATTTATAATAATTGGCTATTTATAGACATTCAAATACAAGTGAAAGAATTGTAAATGTGCAAATATAATCAATGTTTTTAATATACAAACATTATGCATTAAAGAATAATAATGAATGAAAAAAAATTTGTAAAATAGCAATGCGTCCTGCATGGGGACACATTACTCAATGTGTCCTGATGTGGGATGCATTGCCAGCAATGCGTCCTGCATGGTGACACATTACTCAATGTGTCACCATGTGGGACGCATTGCCAGTAATGTGTCCCACATCAGGACACATTGGCCCCACCGAATGGCAATGCGTCCAACTTCAGGACACATTTTTCTTGAGTGGGACCAATGCGTCCCAGATCGAGATGCATTACTCTGTCACAAAGTAATGCGTCCTGGTTCGGGACACATTGCCCTTGTGTGGAGCCAATGCGTCCTACAACGGGATACATTGCCTTACGAGAAAGCAATGTGTCTCAATAGGGGACACATTGCCTCCAGAATGTGCCATTTTGGAAATTAAGTTCAAGAACATGCTATTATGGGTATTAAAATGGCCAAACGTGCCATTTTGGTTTTTCCCCCCCAAAATATAGTGTATTGGGGTTGTGTAACGAGGTCCGTAAGGCCAAATACAAGAATTAATGGATTTTTCCAATCTGAGCTAAGGGCAAAAAAATTAAGCACGCGGGAATAATTGAATCTCATCTTCCGTGCAATACTCGGGAGAAAATTCAGTGTAACAACTTCATGTACCACTTCCTATTATGGAAACATCCTGGCCATGCATTCCCTCAATCGTGAATCGGTACTTCCCTCTCCTTGGAGAAGTGTGTGGTTGTGATACTCATAACCGGGAATTCTAACCACCAATACTCTCTCGTCGTGCACTTTATTTCCATGGTCCACCTCCTCTTCATTTTCTTTTTTGGATTTAGAGAGTTCTTTCTATTATCCTTGGCATGAAAACATCGATCTAGTTATTAAGATAGAGTTTCATCGTACAATGGCATAGTTGTACAACTATAGATTGTCTTTGCACTTCTATCCCACTTTGTTTTATATCATTCTCCAAGGGTTCCCTTAGAAGGTTGTAAGTATCCTAGTTGCATGGATTTCATGGATACTTTTCATTCAAACTTCTATTCATATTTTGTTCATGTAAAATTTCCAAATCTGATTCAATAGATGTCACTTAAACTGTTATTTTTTTAGGAGCTGCACATCATGATCATAATAAGAGGAAATCGTTTAAACCTTTCTCAGGGTCCATTGGTAGAACAATTTCATCAAGCATTGTCTACTATATTAAGCATATTATGGTGATCACCAAGTAGATTCTACATACCTCTTTTCTAGTTGTATCTTGGCCTAAAACCCCTTGTGTTGGCTTGTGAAATGAGGTCCACAAGGATAAATGGACTTTATTTTATTTAGAATGTTCAAAGAAAATGATGATACTTGTTGTGTCCTCAGAGATTTAGTCTCACAAAAGAAACCAAAATTGGTAGGGATCTTGGAACCTCCCATTAGTGGAGCTTCGTCTACCAAAACTATCAAAAATTTGGGCTTCAAAAAGTCCTTCAAATGTAAAGCTAGGGGGTTTGCTGGAGGTATTTGGGCTTGCTGGAAGGAAGGAGAGTGCAACATACATATTATAAATTGCCACAACCAGTTTATCACCTACAAAGCCAACAACTCGGTGCTCATTAATTTCATCTATGCCAATCCCCACATCTCAGTCTGTAAACTGTTATGGAAACACCTAGTCAGTATTAGCAAAAAATTTAATTTGCCTTGCGTGGTAATGGATGATTTCAATACCACTATACTACCTGAGAAGAAGAGAGGTAGCAAGCATTACAACTTCAAATAGGCATCAGTGTTTAGTGATACTTTGATGGAAGTAGGTCGCACAGACCTCGACTACTGTGGGACGAGGTTCACCTATATACATGGCAGCCTTCGGGAACGTATCAACCGTGCGGTGGAAAACACTAAATTCATCGATTCGTTCCCTCATTGTGTTGTGGAACACTTGCCAAGAGCCTTCTCGGACCACTGTTCTTTATTGATCAGATCTACTACCCGTGTTTATGGCCCCCCTCTGTTCCTTATTAGGGAATCATGGTCGAAGGATGACAATTTCCAAAAGTTTGTCAGAGGAATTTGGCAACAGGCCCTATCTTTCCATGAAGCTCTTAAGCAAGCGAGCAGTAGTATTACCTCTTGGGCGGGGAAAAACCAAAAACATACTCTGCACAAGAAGAGGTGAATCATAAAGAACCTAGAAAATTTATAAAAGAGCTTGGCATCCATTTATGATACCTCACGGTTAGCATGATAGTTGAGATGGAAGAAAAATATAATGAGATTCTGAAAAAGGAGGAGGACGACCTCAAATAGAGAAGCCACATCAACTGGCTTAAAGATGGAGACTCCAATGCCAGGTTCTACAACACCTATGTGAAACAACGACGTCAGTTTAACACTATAACTATGTTGAAGGATGTTGAAGGGAACTAAATAACATATGAGAAGGCTATTAAAAGGCTTATCTTCGAGCATTTCATGAACTTATTCATTGAACAAGTAAACAATGACCCTGAGAAAGTCAAGAACTACATCGGGTTATTCAGAAGAATGAAGGAAGAGGAGGGACATGCGCTCACAACTGATCCATCGCTTTAAGAGATTCATAATATTATATCAAAATCCAATCCCCATAAGTCTCCAGGCCAAGACGGGGTTGATAGTTCATTCCTCATGAAAAACTGGCATTCTATCAAACATTCATTATTGAAAACTATTCGTGCTGCTATGGAGGGAGAGGCCCTAGAAAAGGAACTCTATGATGCTTGCACCGTGCTTATTTCTAAGAGAGCTAAACTAGAAATCTGTGAACATTTATGACCCATTTCACTCAACAACATCAGCTTGAAAATCATCTTGAAGATTATTGTCGAGAGGCTGAAGAACTATCTAATGCAGTGGGTATCCCCCACCCAAAGTGTGTATGTCCCTGGTCGAAGGATATCTGATAATATCACAACTGCCCAAGAAATCTTACATATCATGAGAAGGAGCTTAGCTAAACAAACAATGGTCATCAAGATCGACCTATCCAAGGCATATGACAAGATGACATGGCCTTTGTAAAGGAGTGTGATCACCCCTTTACTAAAAATTTGAAGAATTGACATCCATTCCAAACCCTCTCAGAGGTATGATGGAATGGGCATAAATTTTCAAAATTTATTAGACATTGGTATACAAAAGACCATTAGAAAGCAGCGGAATAAAAACTAACTGACTATATTCAATTACATAAAAGGTTTACAAAAATACATCAAATTCTCCCATTAGGGTTTACATCAAGATACACAATCATGATCTAGATAGAGGGAAGTCTAGACTACTACAATCTTGTCTCCAAGCAACATCTCTGTGGCAACCTTGATTTTCTCTCTCCTTCATTATTCTAGATCACTCAACATGAGTTTAATTCCGTGATGACTCGACTCATCAATGACCCATTTTGATTACTATATGCTTGATTTTCACCTTTGTAACATAATTTGCTCATGGACCTAAGTTTTTATCTCTTAACATATCACTCCTTTATAAGAAATTCTTGAACCTATTCAATGTTATATACTTGCTCTCTATTATATGCCAAGTGGTAGACCTTTTGAATAAGAATCTATCAGCTCAAGAATCACATCGATTGGACCTTCGGAGTCCAAGTTATGACCAATTGAAATTTAGCTAGTTTTACCTTGTTTTAGCTCAATTCGATGCCTTTATCTCTATTGGGCCACCCACATAGGCCCAAAACAACACTGTAGCCCGATTGTTTGTTCCCTACTCCCCTTCCTCTTTAGGAAACCAACGTATGACAGGGAAAGAAACCTCCCCGCCTTTAGTCAGATTGGGTAACGGAAGGGGGGGCATGACCTCAAACCCTAGCATTCTTTGTTTCTTTATAAACCCCTCTGATCTAACCCTAGTTCTCCTCATCTTCTTTCCCCTCCCTTGTCCTTCCCTGGTTCCTCGGTTGGTTTGTTTACGGCGGCCAAGGTGGGAAGCAAGCTCCGCCCACATGCCATCAGCGGCGATCACGGCTGGAAGAACTCGGCTGCCGGCGTGCTTTAGATCTCTGCCCACTGACCTGCTCCTTTTTGGGATTTTGCAGGCACAGTAGCCACCGGAGGCTGGGGTGCCACCGTCCCCTATCCCTCCCCTATTCCCACATGGGAAACAGAGGTGCCGCTGGGCATCAGGTGTTGGAGACGAGCGTAGCTGCCGTTGATCGGCATCCAACCGTTGGCAGCGAGCACCGCTTCCCCCACTCAGCCTAGCCTTCCCATTGGCCAGGGTCAAGGCCGATGTGGGCCCCACGGCTGGGAGTAGTAGCGTGGTGCCAAGGTAGGTGCGCCTCCCCAATCATCTGATCGCAAACCAAGGGGCCGGATCCCCCTCATTCATGAAGGGTAATTTCCTATGATCTCAGATGATGCTCCTATATAGTTTCTAATTGAAACTTCAAAAATGTATAACTTCTTGTTCCCTTGGACAAAATATATGAAATTATATATCAAATCGATCAACTCGAAAAGATTTACAACATGAGAATAGTGTCAGACCTTGAATCTTCTTCTAAATCTCTGATAATGCTAGATATGTGATCTTTGACTTCTTTGACCATGCTTAATGCATAATTGTGATGAATCTTGAATATTTGATGTATACCTACCCTCCTAACCTTGAAGTCAATAACTTTTGTACATATTGAGTTTAATGGGAGTCATCATCATCCCTATTTCTTATACGTTACTCTAGTTGTAGATATATACTAGGGTTGAGATTCTAATGATGTACCCTACCCTAAATTGTATTTTTTCTTAGTTTATGTACAATGCTATCCACCTTCAAAACTTAAGATGGTGAACAAAAGAAAAGAGTAACTTTACAGGTAAGATAAGAAAGAATAAGAAACAACTAAAGTTAGACAATATGACCACCCGCCTTAACACCAATAGCAACAGACACCAGAGCTTTCAGAACCAGGCGAACTCGAACTTCAACAAGGACATCTTAGACATGAAGAGCATCCAATAGAGCAACCAGAAAAGTAACATATCAGCTCTAAGAAACAGAACAAATATGAACTAAAACCAACATAAATTCCTAAACAAAGGATGAGAAACAATCTCCAAAACAGCACCCAACCAGCAGGGAATCTTTCCAATAAAGCACCAACACTTGAAACAAAAAAAAATGATGTACCCTGCCCTAAATTGATAATCTAGCTACTTAATGATGAAATAATGTCTAATAAACCCCAAAGAAGTAATATATGTCTCTTCTTGACCTTAATATCAGCCCCTAGCATCCTCCTTGCTATGGTTGTTTCTTTTGACATCTAATGCATGTATATGCCCCTATTATATGAATGTTTGATTATACTTTGAACCAATGATGGGTTGACCTAACCTATGCATGTCTCTATGTCTTTATGTTGCTGATGTTGACCATCCTTGATGTTCGGTCCCCTTCAATTGATAATGTTTGACCTTGATTACTCTATTGTGAGTCGTTTGACCCTAGAATGTATGTAAATGCCTTAACCTTGTTATGATTATAGAAAGAGTATGGAACGTCATGATGTCATGAAACTTGAACCACACCATCATGTTGACCTCTAGATCAATAAATATCATATAATGAACCAATAAGAAACTTGGAACCCATCTTGGTCAAAACCCTAAAATGCATCTAATTAGGGTTAATGATAAGAATCTAATGTGTATATGCAATCTTGTTCTTAACCAGGTTTGGAATGAGACTAGATGGTGCGAAAACTTTAATATGTGGGATAGAAGTCAATTCACGCATTCGAATCCAAAACTAGAAATAGAATGGGATTCCTTGAGGTTGTAAGTGTATGATTTGTGAGGGGATGAGCCATCTAGCCCACGGTAATGCTTCAGTGTGCCTAAACATCCCTCAGGGAGGGCCACAACTTATTTTGGATTTCTGTATCTTCGGAACCGTAAGTGCATGATCTGGATGGCGATGAGACATCAGATGCCTAAGGTGATTCTTATGCAAACCTAAACATCCCTCAAGGAGGGTTCGAAGCAGTTCTATTTGGATAGTTAGATCTTGCCTGGATGTTTTGTGTTTGGATGTATTTGCATGTGTAGCGGTGGTGAAACCCGGGACCATCCCAGTGATTCCCATCATTAATATTTAATCAACTTTTAATCATGCTCTTTACTTTTCTCACATTTAGTTTAGTTAAACTCCAATCAACATTTGTTCTAAATATTAGTCTTGATTCAACTAGATTCGACTGATTAAAAGATTCTTAAAAATGTTGTCCTTTGGAATTCGATCCTTAACTATACTGTGATAAGACTCGTCCACTTGCGGGTGGTATTATTCCACAAGGTTTTGTTTAAAAACTCAGGGATTTCAGCCCTAGTTCAGTTTGTTAGTGCGATGATAGACCACATCAAATTCTGGCACCATTGTTGGGGACAACAGAATCATCTAGTTAAATCTAGTTCTATTAAGGCTAATGTAGGATTTTTCTTTTACCTTTTGATACTATCAATCATATATACTTGAATTCGGTTCTACTCCGTCCATCTTACTACCAAAAGATCTTTCCATCCTAAGTACCCACATGGTCTGGACCATATATCGTCAAGAGCATCTCCCCACATGGTGCCTTCTCATTATGGAGTGAAAAGTCAGGTGAATTTGTAACAAATGGTCACCGCTTAAAGAGATATTTCACCTCAACTGACATAGGCACTAAAGCAACACTGGAACTCACTGATCCAAAGGATCCACCGTAAAACTAAAGGGCTCAGTCGTGCCATCGACATAAAACAAAGGTGCTTGTCGGGAGTCAACCCGATCAATAAATTTGTTTTACTTCCCTTTTCAAATTAGAATGTTTCTTCAATTTTGTTTTTACCTTCTAGTTAATTTTTCATTAAATAAAATTAGCATCGCAAGATGCTATTTTAAGATCCAATTGCTCTTTACCTTTGATATTTTCAAATAAAAGGATGCACGCTGATTGGAACGCAACCACATCTGGTGGTCATTCTGGCATAATTTTTCCCCTCCATCTTGGATTTTGGGTTTTCTCGGGACGAGCAAATCTCTAAGTTCAGGGTGGAGGGTGGGTGGTACTGATAACCTCCAATTTTGGATGATATCCTATTCTTTTCTTTAGTTTTTCCACACTCTTTATTAATTAGAATTAGACATAATCCCTAAATTTTCCCTATTATTGTAATACATCTTTAGACTAACTTTTCCCCTTTATATTTGCAGGAAAAGACACAAAAAAACCATAAAAGACTAAATCAGTCTCAAGACCGCATGAAGCCAAACAGTCTCAAGACCGCATGAAGCCAAACGTTCTCAAGACCGCATGAAGCCAAACGGTCCCAAGACCGCATGAAGCCAATCGGTCCCGAGACCGCATGGAGTCACACAGTCTCAAGACCACATGAAGCCAATCGGTCCCGAGACCGCATGGAGTCACACGGTCTCAAGACCGCATGAAGCCAACCGGTCCCGAGACCGCATGGAGTCAACCGGTCCCGAGACCGCATGAAGCCAAATGGTCTTGGGGTCCAAACGGTCTTGAGATCCAAACGGTCTTGAGATCCAAACAGTCTTGAGGTCCAAACGGTCTTGAGATCCAAACGGTCTTGAGGTCCAAACGGTCTTGAGGTCCAAACGGTCTTGAGGTCCAAACGGTCTTGAGATCCAAACGGTCTTGAGGTCCAAATAGTCTTGAGATCCAAACGGTCTTGAGATCCAAACGGTCTCAAGGTCCAAACGGTCTTGAGATCCAAACAGTCTCAAGGTCCAAACGGTCTCAAGCCCAAACGGTCTTGAGGTCCAAACGGTCCCCAAACCGTTTGGACTTCACTTAAGGCCTATAAATAAGACCCCAAGGGTCCTCCACTGATCATAAAGTTTCAGACGTCCAAAGGCTGCCTCAATCACTCCAGAGCAAATCTGACTTCCATCCTCCGCCCAGGGGCTGCCGGTCTAAGACCCACACTCCATCTCAAACCTGCTTTCTCTCTCTGCCAAAGAAGGTGGGCAGAGGGAGATCTCGTCATCAAGTAACCTGTGAAGCTGGTGGATCGTTTCTCTCTCTCTAAGGGGTTGACTTTCCTCTCTCCTTTGTGGGGATGACGCTCTCTCTCTTTCTTCTTGCCTCCTTCTTTGTCCTAGTCATGAGCGAGTAGTCTCTCTCACTAGGGTGCGGGGAGTAGCCCCGCTACCCATGTTTTCATATCATGCAAATGTAATCCATAGTTTGTAATATAGAGTTTATATCTTTTCAGTTCAACATCAAACGTTTAATGAATGCTTGTTGCTTGATCACCAACTTGTGTTATCTTTTATCTTTTAGTATGAATTGTCTACATTTGTGCTATTAGATTTGAAACTCTTTTGTATGTTGGTTCTTGGTGCATGTGTCCACCATGCATCTGTTTCGGTATCTAGGAGTGCCTTCCTAGAAGTGGAGTATACTCACTCCCATCGTTGTACTTTCATGCTATGAAATGGAATCAGTCGACGTGTGAAAGTACAACCTTGACGAGTCGAGGAACACACCTTGCAGAGGAAATGTTGTAAAGTAAGTGACCATACCTACATGGATGGCTGGCATTTCAACATTCCCACACTCCTCATAGTTAGTCATCCGAAAGGAAGCTAAGTCTACAAAGATACTAGTTGATCTAACTCTTATTGCAGGTTATGCTTTTATGTTGCATGTGTTGATCCATGTGTAGTGGTGGTGAAAACCGATCACACCCTAGTGATTCCTTATCATTGTTAACAACCTAAGTTTACTTTCTTGCCTTTACTTTACTCGCACTTAGCTTAAAAACAACCAAATCAACCTTTTTATCTAAATACCAATTATCAAGTGATTAAGTGAAATTCTAACGTTTTCCATCTTGTTGCTCACAACAAGACCGTTGTCCCGTGGATTCGACCCTTAACTATAATGCGATAAGACTTCCACGTATCCTAGCATACATGGGTGGAGTTTTCTATCTAGTATAAGCAAGGCTAAACTTAAATACCATCTTAAGGATTTTTAGTGGTGCACGCAATTCCACGTAAGTGGAAGCTCCATCAAAAAATTGGCGCCGTTGCCGGGGACAACGGAACGTTTTAATTTCATTTAGTATCTTGCTAGTTGATTAAGGTTTTACACTTTCTTTTAATCATTAATCCATATCTTCTTGAAATCATTATATCTCCCCCATCATCTAAAAGGTGTTTTCTTCTCTCTACTCAGGTAGAAAATGTGTATGCAACCAGCGCATAACCTCAGATTCTCCCCTGATCCAGAGTTTGACTCTGAGGTAGAGAGAAGTTTCCATCGCCGCATTCGTCTCAATCGCCAACGAGCCAGGCAAATGGCCGACGAACAACGCCAGGCTGCTTTGGTGATGGAGAGGGTCAACGCTGCCATCATCGGTCAAAGGGCACAACTCATCGCTGATACCCGTGCCCAGATTCAAGCGGAGATTTGTGCGGAAGAGCAAGCTCGCATCAGAGCTGAAACTGAGGCAGCAACCCAAGCTGCTCAGTTGGAGTTAAGGAACAAGCAACTGAGGGACTATGTTGTCCCAAAGAACTATGAGGATAACCACCCGGTCCGACCTTCAATTATTAATATTCCCAACTTCGAGATTCGGACCCAGTGGATCAAGATCATGCAAGGTATCTCTTTCTCCGGAGGTTCTGGAGATGATTGCATGGATCATCTGAAAAGATTAAGGCACTGTGCCGCCTGGTTCCGGAAGTCGGAATTGCTTTTGATGCGATAATGCTTCATCTGTTCCATTTCACTCTGTCTGGGAGAGCCCTGAGTTGGTATAACTCACTTGATAGGGAACCTAAAATAACCACCTGGGCTCCCCTAGAGGAAAAGTTTTTGGAGAAGTTCTTTCCTCCCTCACTGACTTATGAGATCAGAGGGCAGATCAATCATTTCTCTCAGTTACCCGGAGAATCCCTTGCTAAAGCATGGGAAAGGTTTAAAGAACTTTTACGGAAGTGCCCCCACCATGGAATCTCCCAGAACCAATTGATAGAAACCTTCTATCGGGGAGTAAGTGATGATATCAAATAGTTTTTGGATTCCTCATCTGGAGGAAACTTCATGAGAAAGAATTATGAGGACGCCTGGAAAATTGTTACACTCGGAGCTGAAAATCAGTCCAACTGGGGACGATCAGCCGGTAAAGGTGTCCTCAAGGTCTACAAAGCTGAAGAATCAATAGAGATGAAGGCAATAGCTGAAGCCTTGAAAACCATAGTTCAAAAACAACAAGCTCTCGAGACTTCTCTAGGAGAGTTTGATAAGAAGAAAACTCCCTTGGTTCAACAAGTCAAGGCCGCCACAGGAACCTGTGAGGCCTGTCATGCTTCAGACCATCCGACCCTTTCTTGCGGTATGCTTTATAATGTGATGATGGATCTGCATCCACCACCACAACAATATGAACCTATCACTGATCAGTCTGAAGAACAACTACCTGAACAAGTCAACTTTATCCACTCTATCCCTAGACAAGTATATTACAATCCTAATCAGCCGAGGAACCATCTAGGATTTCAGTATGGAAACCCTGCTGGGATTGCTAATCCATAACATCAGACGCAGGGGGGATCCTCTAGTAGGTTACCACCTGAATTCCCAAACAATTTCAACCAAAATCAAGGGAACTCCAGGAATAACTTCCCTAGGGCTAACTACCCCAGGAACCAATCGGCCTACTATCAGTACACTCATCCCCCGCTCCATCCATAGCTGCATACTCAGCAACCTCAGCTGGCGTTGCCACCATAGCAATCTCAACAAGCCCAATAACAAAGTCCTCTGAAAAACACTCCTTCTCAATCGGAAGATGAAATATCCTTGATAAGGCAGATGCTGCAATCTCAACAGACTATGTTTTCTAATCAACAAGCACATCAAAAAGCAGTAGAAGCCCAGATTGCAGCACAATTGAAGCCTCCGGCAGGCACATTTACAGGGCAGCCCGAATCGAATCCTAAGCATGGACAGAACAGACATGAAGAGTTGAATGCAGTCACCACGAGATCGGGACGCACTCTTCATGAGACTACCAAGATCACCCCGGATAATGATGATACCTCTGCTTTTATGACGAATGAGAGCCCGAAACAAGGAATAGAGAAACCCTCAGAGGGCACAAAGGGCAAAGATAAAGACCAAGTGTCCGCAGAACCTAAAGTTTTGCAATATAAACTAAGAATCCCATATCCAGGAAGACTGCGAGAAACGAAGATGGACACCAGGTTTCAAAAGTTCAAAGAGGCGATGAAGAAACTATACATTGATATCCTGCTCCTTGATGCTCTTTCCGAGGTGCCAGCCTGGGCAAAATACCTCAAGACCTTACTATCAAGAAAGTACATCACCGAGGAGCAAGAAACTGTTAAGCTTGCTCAAACCACTTCTTACATCATCTTAAACAAGATGCCCAAAAAGAAGAAGGACCCAGGCTCCTTCGGAATCCAATGCTGCATTGGAAATACTTCCACAAAAAAAGGATTAGTTGACCTAGGGGCCAGTATATCTATCATGCCTTATTACATGTGCAAACGTCTAGGTTTCACCGAATTGCTGCCTACAACAATGACTATTCAATTAGCTGATTCCACCATAACCGCACCTTTGGGGATCATTGAAGATATCCCAGTAAGGATAAGCAAGGATGCCTACGTCCCGTGTGACTTCGTTATCATGGACATTAAAGAAGACTTGAGATACCTGATTATTTTCGGCAAACCTTTCCTCACTACTGCCAGGGCACTTATTGACGTCGAAGCTGGCACCATCATCCTTAGGCTCGGAAAAGAAGCAATTCAATTCCGAGTCCTTAATAGCATGAAAGGCCCTAGTATCCAAGAGAAGGTTTTTCTTCTTGACGCAATACAACAAATGTCTCAGTTAGAAATATTCGAGCCAGCTGACGAACTAGAAAATGTCCTAATCAATCCGGATGTTGAATTCTCAGCGAACGAACTAGTTCAACAGTGTCTGCAACATTTAGAAAAGGTCGAAGAAGCATCAACGGCCACTTTTGAAGAACTTAAAGTTGTTACCATTATAGACACAGATGAGCCACCAAAAGCCCCTGAAATGAAGACTTTACCCATAGGGCTTTAACATGTTTTCTTAGATAATGAAAAACTATGCCCGATCATCATTGGCTCTACCCTTAAAGAAGATCAAGAAGAAAAGCTTCTGGACGAGCTGAAGAAGCATAAAAAGGTCATTGGATATAAGATAACTGACCTAATGGGCATAAATCCGGCCCTGTGTATGCACAGACTTCCAATGGTTGAAGAATTCAAGACAACCCGCGAACATCAAAGAAAACTGAATCCTAATCTCAAGGAGGTGGTTCACCTGGAGGTCCTCAAATTACTTAAAGCTGGCATAATCTACCCTATCTCTAACTCCCAGTGGGTCAGCCCTGTCCACGTTGTTCCAAAAAAAGGAGGCACTACCGTAGTGCTTAATGACAAAAATGAGCTAGTGCCCACCAGGACTGTAACAGGGTGGCGGATGTGTATTGACTATAAGAAGTTGAACAAAGCCAAGAGGAAAGACCACTACCCTCTACCCTTCCTTGATGAAGTCCTGGAATGCCTAACTCATCAGAAATATTTTTGCTATCTCGATGGTTATTCCGGGTTTTACCAAATACCCATACACCCGGAAGACCAGGAAAAAACTACCTTCACCTGTCCTTTTGGGACATATGCCTTTAGAAGAATGTCATTCGGGTTGTGTAACGCACCCGCTACTTTCCAACGGTGTATGTCTTCCATCTTCGCCGGTTTAACTGAATCCGTAATGGAAGTGTTTATGGACGATTTCTTAGTTTACGGAGATTCCTTCGACAACTGTTTAATCAATCTTGGACAAGTTCTGCAACGCTGTGAGGAAACAAACCTTATCCTGAATTGGGAGAAATGCCATTTCATGGTAACGGAAGGTGTCGTCCTCGGGCACAGGGTGAGTGACAGGGGGATCGAAGTGGATAAATAAAAAATTGATGTTATTTCAAAACTGTCGCCACCAAAAGATATAAAGGGAGTAAGAGCTTTCTTGGGTCATGCAGGGTTCTACAGAAGATTCATCAAAGATTTTTCGAAGATAGCAAAACCCATGACCCAACTTCTGACTAAAGATACTGAGTTCATCTTCAATCAAGAATGTATGCAAAGCTTCTTCACCCTCAAGAACGCTTTAACCTCCACACTTATGCTAAGAGCCCCAGATTGGTCGCATCCTTTTGAAATCATGTACGACACAAGTTATTACGCTATAGGGTCTGTTTTAGGACATCGAATTGATAAGAAACCCTACGTCATCTACTACGCATCCAAAATGCTAGATGAAGCACAAAAAAACTATACTACCATAGAAAAAGAGTTTCTGGTTGTCATCTATGCGTTCAAAAAATTTCGCTCGTATTTGATTGGTTCTAAAGTCATTGTTTATACCGACCACTCCGCCATTCGATACCTGATTGAAAAGCAAGATGCCAAACCCAGGCTCATCCGCTGGGTACTGATGTTTCAGGAATTCGACTTGGAAATCAAGGATAAAAGTGGAGTGGAGAATGTTGTAGCTGATCATCTCAGCCGTATCGAGGTTGAAGAAGAAGATAAAATCCCTATCCGAGATTCTCTTCCAGACGACCAGCTTATGAAGGCCACCCATGGATTCCCTTGGTATGCGGATATCGTCAATTATCTAGCCACATGGATTATCCACCCCTCTACTTCCTATCATGACAAAAGGAAGTTCCTTCATGACATAAAACAATATTATTGGGATGAACCCTACCTGTTTCACCTTTGTGCTGACGGAATTTTCCGTCGTTGCTTGCCAGAAGAAGAAATAACCCCGGTCCTAGAGCATTGACATTCAGGACCCATGGGGGGGCACATGAGTGCTAAGAAAATAGCTATAAAAGTTTTACAATCTGGTTTCTTCTATCCCACCATATCAAAGGATTCATACGATTTTGTGAAAGCTTGTAACAAATGCCAATTTTCTGGCAACATATCAAAAAGAGATGAAATGCCCCTCACTATGTGGCAGGAAATTGAGCTTTTCGATGTGTGGGGGGTAGATTACATGGGCCCTTTCCCTTCATCCTATGGCTTCTCATACATCTTGGTCACGGTGGACTACGTCTCAAAGTAGGTCGAAGTTGTACCCACTGTGTCCAGCGATTCCATGCCTGTTATTAAATTGTTCAAAGATATTATTTTCCCAAGATTCAGAGTTCCAAGAACTGTCATATCAGATGGCGGGACCCATTTCTTGGAACAAAGTTTTGAAGCCTTACTGAAAAAGTACGAAGTCAATCACAAAGTCGCCACGCCCTACCATCCCCAGACTAGTGGTCAGGTAGAGATATCAAATACACAATTAAAGGCGATTCTTGAAAAAACGGTGAACAGAAACCACACTGATTGGTCCACCAAACTTCCTGATGCCCTTTGGGCATACCGAGCCGCATATAAAACACCAATCGGGACAACCCCGTTCCGTTTGGTGTATGGGAAGTCTTGTCATCTTCCAGTAGAGCTGGAACACAAAGCCTGGTGGGCCATCAAATAATTAAATTTCAATCTCAAAAGTGCTGGAGAGAATAGACAACTCCAATTGTAGGAGCTAGAAGAGCTCCAAATGACCGCCTATCAGAATGCTAGAATATATAAGGAGCAGACAAAAATGTGGCACGACGGTCATCTCAAAAGGAAAGACATTGCCATCGGCGACAACATACTCCTTTTCAACTCCAAGCTCAAGTTGTTCCCCAGAAAACGTCGAACAAAATGGTCCGGGCCCTTCACCATAAAACACATTTATCCAACTGGAGCTGTGATAATTGTCAACAATAACAGAGGAGAAAGGACAGTCAACGATCATCGTTTGAAAAGATACTACTCTCCGACAGATAAAATGCCAAGACAAACCATAGAAATCAAAGACGCCACGCTGTCAGCATAACAAGGTCTCAGCTTCGTCAAGCCAGCGACGTAAAACCCAGGCGCTACTTGGGAGGCAACCCAAGATTTCATTTTCTTTTCTTTATTTCCCGTTCTTTTAAATTACCTTAGGTTTATCTTATGAAAATACAAAAAAAAATTTATACAACCAAAGCACACATAAAAATAACAAAATGAAAATATACAAAAAAAATTCATATAACTAAAAATAATATAAAATATAAAAATTCGTTCGACCTTAACCCTACCAAACGGTTCTGAAACCGTTTGGAACCAAATGGTCTTGAAACCGTTTGGAACCAAACGGTCCTGAAATCGTTTGGAAACAAACGGTTTTCAAACTGTTTGGAACCAAACGGTCCTGAAACCGTTTGGGACCAAACGGTCTTGAAACCATTTGGGACCAAATGGTCTCCAAACCGTTTGAAGTCCAAACAGTCGCTAAACCGTTTGACCTAGGGTTGTTGTCAGGTCAACCCCCCGTTTCCTATAAATATATACCCTACCCCTTCATTTTTCTTTCTTTCGACTCCCGAGCCTTCTGAAACTCTCGCGCAGAGCTGTTCCATTGCCTTTGCACCCTCCTGCTCCCGCACGTTTCACCTCCGACGACCTGGTTACCATGCTTCTACACGGCAACCTCGCCTCCATTCCACCATCCTTTACTTCTCCACCGTCGGCTCTACCACCAACTGACAGGTAGTCCAGTATCCGCAGCAGCATGGCCGGTCTCTTCCGCAACCCTCCGCACCGCTGTTATCATCCTCGGCGCCACCACGAAGCTTCCTCTTCTCCAACAAAATCTTCCTTATCTTCGTCTATCTCGTCGTCGGCTCCTCCCCCCGTCACTTTCGTCTTAATCACCAATGCCCGCCGCCTTCGCCTTCGTCACCGGCGCTTCCGCCTTCCCTTCGCCGTTTCACCCTCACCTTCACCTTCGCCGGTGGCTACACGACGCTTTGCTTTCCAAATGGTCTTGAAACTGTTTGGGACCAAACGGCCTTGAAACCGTTTGGGACCAAACGGTCTTCAAACCGTTTGGAACCAAACGGTCTTGAAACCGTTTGGGACCAAACGGTCTTGAAACCGTTTGGGACCAAACGGTCTTGAAACCGTTTGGGACCAATCGACCTTCAAACCATTTGGAACCAAACGGTCCTGAAACCGTTTGGGACCAAACGGTCTTGAAACGGTTTGGGACCAAATGGTTTTGAAACCGTTTGGGACCAAACGATCTTCAAACCGTTTGGAACCAAACGGTCCTGAAACCATTTTGGACCAAACGATGTTGAAACCGTTTGGGACCAAATAGTCTTGAAACCGTTTGGCTTTCCACATTCGTTTAATTTTTCATAAAAACTCCAAAAACACATAAATACAAATAAAATCCTTTTTCTAAACATATTATTCTAACCCTTGATCTCCCATTTTTGCAGATATGGCGTCACCAACTAAGTATGCTTCGGGAACTGAAGACGCTCCAATCTGGACAAAGGAGCAAATGATGGAAGAATTGGCCAAACTCCAGAAAATCAGAGATGTCTTCAACAAAACTGGAAAGGCCCCTCCAAAAATCAAGATGATGGAGGTTCTGTGTGACATTGACCGCCTCAACAAATGTCTAGTAGAGGCAACTGATGAAGAAGTGGAAGAAATCTCTTCCGACGACGACGAAGGCTCGGAATACACGTCAAATCCCGAGGAGGAATCCCCATCCTAAGAACAAAAAGGGAAACGCAAGGTCCAGGAAGCTGCAATCGGACAACCCTCCAAAAAATGGGCAAGAAAACAAGTTTGCCCTGCCTCTGCTATGGACCAACCCCTTGCAACACCTACCACCACTATCCCTGTTACCACCCCCACCTTCCCTCCTATCACCACCACAACACCACCACCAGAAAACCTTTATACCCACACCATCCAATCCATCGAAAAAATCCTCAAACCCACTAAGTACGTTTGCTCCAGCGTACTAATTAAGATGGGAATCAATGACCGAATCTTCAACACACTAGATAAAGCCAACCTTTCAAGGCTATGTTTAGTACCTGAGATCTCCTACTCTGAGACCACCACTGAATTCTTCACCTTTCTTACAAAAGAACCCGTAGATATCATGGATAGATCACGGGATGGAGGTGACAGAAGGCTAGTCACCGAAATCTTCGCCAACACGGTGGTCTTAACGAAAAACATGCTGAACGAAGTTTTTATTGACAATCAGCAATAGCTGCAAAAAGCCAAGGCGGTGGGAACCGAGCACCCTGAGTTCAACAGACACATATTCTGGAAATCTCTAATTGGGCTCCCCACCTATGATGCTAAGACATGCAAAGCATCGAACATACATTCTGGTTTTGTGCGCACCCTACACAAAATTCTTGCTGGCGCACTCTTCCCCAGGACAGAAGGGGGGAACGTTACAATCTCAGATCTCTTTGTTCTCTGGTCCATTCTTAACGAAAAGCCAGTTAACATTGGACGACAAATGATCCAGAAATTATCAGCCTTCGCCCTGAGGAAGGAAATCTGCATGGGGGGTCATGTCACATCCATTATAAAATACCTCAAGATGGACAAACCCCTACCTCGCTGCACGCAACTAAAGGGCGACATCCTTACCAAAGAACAAACTTTGAAGAACTCCTACATCATCAAGGACAAGGATGGGAAATTATATTATGTCTTCTGCCCTACGGTCAAGTCATCAAGAACACTCCTCCCACTTCTGGAGCTCGCAAACTATGACACAGACAAGCTCCTCTTCTCTGACCAGGAGCTTTCACAACTCTTAGCTTCGGTTAAAGCAGCTGAAAAGAAAGCAACTGCGGGACAGACAGAGCTAAGTATCACAACCCCGACAGCTCGACCATCAAAAATACCTGTCAAACGACCTTCCAGAAGGCAGTTAAAGGCACAATAGCTGTCGGGGACACCGAAATCAAAGCCACATCCAAAAGACAACCCCCTCCTCGACGAGCACATCACCACCTCATCTTTAGACTCTTTCATTATGAGTCTAAATGCTGAACTAACCGCCACCACCTCACTACCTTCCACCTTTCCAACACCCGCCACCCTTCCTTCTTTCCCCACAACCACACTACCACACGCATCCTCTTCTTCACCCCTTTTCCTTTCAGACTTCCCCTTCTTCACCCCTATGCCCGACTTTACCACTTTCCCATCCACCTCCACAGTCTCTACCCCATCACTATCAACACCACCACCTTTCACATCCACCACCACCCCGACACCACTGGTGACCCCATCCATAGTCACCATGCAGTTCAGGGCACCATCAATGTCTCTTCCGCAAGACACTACCACCGCCCCACGCAGGCCCCAGCCACCCCACCCCTCCGCCCCTGGGGCCCACTTTTCCAATATCGGTGAGGAATTCGGACGTCAATTCGACGTCATCCGAAACCTCCTCACTGATCCTTCTAACATCTTACATTCTATTTTTTCTTGTGTGCAGGGATTATCCAAACAGGTGGCCACGATCGACGAATAGAACCGCGCCTTGCCCAAAATCCTCCAAGGTTTTCAGCAACGACAAGTTGAAGTGGCTAAGTAGGTTGATCATATCAACAGCCACTACAACAACCTGCCCGAGCTGGTCCTTGGAGCGATGCGCCAGCAAGAAGCGATGGCTAAGAAAGTCGATGAGATCTCTACGCAGACCCAACCTCTGCCCGAGACTCTCCGCGAGCTCAAGCAGCAACAAGCAGCTCTTAGCACGCGCTTGGACACCATTAGTAGCACCCTCACACAGCTAAACAATCGTCAAGAGGAATCCACTAATAACGAAATTCAGCAACTACGTGCTCAAGTAACAGAACTTACATCACACCTCCTCTCCGCCGAATGCCGATATAATGACCTCAAAGAAACCCATGACGCACTGCTTGAAACACACGAGCATGTACAAGTGGCGTTTGATGAGTTGCAAGCCGTCCATCGGCGGTGTAAACAGACCGCACGTAAGAAGCCAGCAGAAAAGGCAACGGCTGACAAAGATGAGGATGAAGAAGACGATGTTGATGACTCTGACTCCTCAGCTAATTCCAATAATAGCACCTCTTCAGAGGACAAATCTGGCAGCCCAGGCAATGCTGGGGAGGGCACAAGCCGAGGAGCTGCATCAAAACATGACGATAAAGACCCCAGGTCCCCCTACAACGAAAATGCCAACATGTCATATGGGGACCAATTCCTGGATTATTCTTCTTTGGGATCCATCGGGGAGTCTTCCAAAGATGCGGCTTTCGCTGAGTTACACCAATGTATATTAGGAACCAACGCAAGCCCGCCAACAACAACTGCTCAACCACCCTCCACTCTTGACAAAGCAGTGCCTTCCCCCCAATACCTGGACGAGTCAGAACGAGTAAGCTTAGATACAGATGAAGAACTCGATTCTGCTTCAGATTCGGATGATGAGATGCAGGACTATGCAGAAGTCCTGGAACAACCTTCTTCCACCCCTCCGCAGGAACTTCCCCCGCCACCACCTCTACCGAACAAAATGCATGATCTTGATATGGCAGCCATATCCACATTAGATGCTCATGACATTTTTATACTGAACACTATTGTGGACGATGCAAAGGTAGGGGAAGACATCATCTACAATAACACCAAAACTAGGTGCAAGATGACACGAGAAGACTTCCGCCACATCCTGCGACCTCGGTCCACGATGCCGATGGCAATCTTCCATGTCCTTCTCGCCAACTGTATAGAAATGTATAGAAGTTCTAAGAGGCAACAACCAGTTTTCAATGCCTCACCTGCTCTATCTATTAGCCGTTTATACAAAGACATAAGAGCAAAATCAATCGAGCGGTTGCGTGCTGGTTTAGCACGACGGGCACGTTATCTCACCGTGCCCTTTCAAATCTCGGATCATTGGCTGTTTATGATCGTCGACACCGAACCTCGGGATGCCAAGGTCTATAATTTTTGCGGCGCTGAGCTACCCGCCGGCACAATAAACTTCGTTGGTGAAGCAGTAGGTGAAGCATGATGCATACCCTTCCGGCTGCTTAAGTTAATCTGGGCCGCACGCCCGTCTCTCCGCCAAGACTAGAGCCAGCCCTGGTTCCGAATAATTAACCCTCAAGTTCAAGCTGCCCAAGGATCTGGGGATTGCGCTTTCTGCACCATACGTCACATCCAAGCACTGAACGATGAAATCCCTTTCACTGACCTAGTTGCTAAAGATTTTCACTCTTTGTGAGGGCGTTACGCCATGGAGCTCATCTGTGATAGAAGGTTCTTCAAGGACCCGACAATGGCACCAGATGACGTCCCTCGTTACCTCTTTTCAGCTGTCCAACGCCCGAAGAAGCGACCTTTCTGACAAACCCTGAAAGAGTTGGAGAAATCAAAGGAGCCGGCCTTAGCTGTCGAACAAAGTAAAGGGGATATCGATCCTTTGTCTGCCATAGAACCAACTTTTCCTGACTTCGATCACAATGCTTGCAAAGGTCTCTCCGACATCGAACTACGTCTCATTATGTCGCGGCTTTCAACCGAGAAGGATGAACTTGTATTCATGTCTAGTGACATACTAGTAATGGCAGACACGCTTCAAGAGACTTTACAGTTTAAAGGATCCCTCTTCGTAAGCTTAATGGCAGCTTATCAGTTTCTACTCGGCCAAAATAACCCCACAACATATATGGCGTCCCCATACATGAAGGATGATCTTTTAAAGCTCAAGAACTTCAAAACAACTGAAGCGCTGATCTCCTTTCTACAACACAAAACGCCGAAGTTCATCATGCTACCCTTCCTTTATCATGAGCACTGGATTCTCCTGGCAACAAACCTACCAGAAGGAACAACAACAATCTATAACAGTTCCGACAGCCAGTGCAATCCATGGAAGAAAAACTATGTCGTGACACCAAGGATGCCAACACAGGTAGTGGCGAAGGAATGCGCCGTCAAATTAATCGCCTTTCAAGGTCAGCATACAAGGTCTTACGACAAAGAACATTTTCATCGCCCTTCCTTCTGTCACAAATGTGCCCAGCAAATCCGAGAATCAAATGACTGCGTCTTCCACGTCCTCTACTGGATGTACACCATCATCGTCCTTCAAAGACCAGTAGAAGATATGACTGACGTGGATTACCACGCTCTACGCGGATAGTTTGCAGCTAATCTACTTCAATCACCAGGGGAAAATTCGGACTTAACTTAGCCTGCAGCCCTTGTCATCGTACTTCTCAACCTATCACTTTGACACTCTAAGGACATAGTGAATGATAAGTTAGGGGGGGTACATTAGACAAGGGCGAGGTATCATTTCTAAATCCCTCCTTTTCCATTTCCTCCCTTCTCTGTTTGTACATATTTTCTTTTTAACTTTCTTCTTTTTGAAAAAAAAAGTCACCCTCAGTTAACTTTAGAATCATGTTAGTCCTCAAAAATAAATAGCACTTAGACATATAATGGCAATTTTATAATGTCCCTCCACTATTGATTTTCATGCTTTTGCTTCACTTATTTACCTGACTGTCCACAGGTTAATATCAAGGCAGAAATAAGCCCAGCTCTCAAGGATGAGAGGGGCATCAGGCAATTTCCAAATCAAGAAGTTCTGCAAGTGGACCACAAACCAAATAAGTGCATGTTGAAAAACTCCAAGAACATCTTTCCTCTCTTCAAAATAAAAGAGGCTTGGCCGCCCAAAATAATTTCCCAAACAAAACCCCAAAACCCAAGCCTGTGAGTCTTCGAATAAAAGCCAGAGAGTCGAATAAAATCATGAGAGTTGTGCCATAAATAAGGATCTATATAAAGAACCAATGAAGGACTCACCCGACCGACACATTCAGCTGCCCTCACAAAGGCAGATGTGTCGTGCCCGATAGTGAAACCCTAAGGTATCTAAATATATGAAAGGCTTATAAAGGACTCACCCGGCCAGTACATTCAGCTGCCCTCACAAAGGGAGATGTGTCGTGCCCAGGTAGTGAGATCCTAAAAAGCATAGACAACCCCTCCCCCACTTGAAGGGGGAGTCACACCTCAAGCCTTTATCCAACCCTCATACCCTCTCTAGCTTCCAGTAGGTCCTTCAGAGAGGTATAAAGCTGATTAGAGTCAACAACATGCACGGAATAAAGGTGGTCCTGATGCGAGCTACAAGATACGGAAGGAACCTGAGACCCAAGCAACTCTCGAAACCTGAAAGAGTAAGGTAAGCAATAAGACCTGATATGACCTTAGGAGAACTCAGGTTAAGAATTGAAGCAAGAGTGTGGAAATCCTAACTAAATAAAATCGCCTCGCCATTACGTGCCTCATCTCTATCTAACTTGAGGACAAGCTAGACTCTAAGTTAGGGGGGGTGATAACCTCCAATTTTGGATGATATCCTAGTCTTTTCTTTAGTTTTTCCACACTCTTTCTTAATTAGAATTAGACATAATCCCTAAATTTTCCCTATTATTGTAATACATCTTTAGACTAACTTTTCCCCTTTATATTTGCAGGAAAAGACACAAAAAAACCATAAAAGACTAAATCGGTCACAAGACCGCATTAAGCCAAACGGTCTCAAGACCGCATGAAGCCAAACGGTCTCAAGACCGCATGAAGCCAAACGGTCCCAAGACCGCATTAAGCCAATCAGTCCCGAGACCGCATGGAGTCACACGGTATCAAGACCACATGAAACCAATCAGTCCCGAGACCGCATGGAGTCACATGGTCTCAAGGCCGCATGAAGCCAACCGGTACCGAGACTGCATGGAGTCAACCGGTCCCGAGACCGCATGAAGCCAAACGGTCTTGAGATCCAAACGGTCTTGAGATCCAAACAATCTTGAGATCCAAACGGTCTTGAGGTCCAAACGGTCTGGAGATCCAAACGGTCTTGAGGTCCAAATGGTCTTGAGGTCCAAATGGCCTTGAGGTCCAAACAGTTTTGAGATCCAAACGGTCTTGAGGTCCAAACGGTCTTGAGATCCAAACGGTCTTGAGATCCAAACGGTCTCAAGGTCCAAACGGTCTTGAGATCCAAACGGTCTCAAGGTCCAAACGGTCTTGAGATCCAAACAGTCTCAGGCCCAAACGGTATTGAGGTCCAAATGGTCCCCAAACCGTTTGGACTTCACTTAAGGCCTATAAATAAGACCCCAAGGGTCCTCCACCGATCATAAAGTTTCAGACGTCCAAAGGATGCCTCAATCACTCCAGAGCAAATACGACTTCCATCCTCTGCCCAGGGGCTGCCGGTCTGAGACCCACACTCCATCTCGAAGCTACTTTCTCTCTCTCCACCAAAGAAGGTGGGAAGAGGGAGATCTCGTCATCAAGCAACCTGTGAAGCTGGTGGATCGTTTCTCTCTCTCCAAGGGGTTGACTTTCCTCTCTCCTTTGTGGGGATGACACTCTCTCTCTTCTTGCCTCCTTCTTTGTCCTAGTCATGAGTGAGTAGTCTCTCTCACTAGGGTGCGGGGAGTAGCCCCGCTACCCATGTTTTCTATCATGCAAATGTAATCCATAGTTTGTAATATAGAGTTTATATCTTTTCAGTTCAACATCAAACATTTAATGAATGCTTGTTGCTTGATCACCAACTTGTGTTATCTTTTATCTTTTAGTATGAATTGTCTACGTTTGTGCTATTAGATTTGAAACTCGTTTGCATGTTGGTTCTTGGTGCATGTGTCCACCATGCATCTGTTTCGGTATCTAGGAGTGCCTTCCTAGAAGTGGAGTATACTCACTCCCATCGTTGTACTTTCATGCTATGAAATGGAATCAGTTGACGTGTGAAAGTACAACCTTGATGAGTCGAGGAACATACCTTGCGGAGGGAATGTTGTAAAGTAAGTGACCATACCTACATGGATGGCTGGCGTTACAACATTCCCACACTCCTGGTAGTTAGTCATCCAAAAGAAAGCTAAGTCTACAAAGATACTAGCTGATCTAACTCTTATTGCAGGTTATGCTTTTATGTTGCATGTGTTGATCCATGTGTAGTGGTGGTGAAAACCGATCACACCCTAGTGATTCCTTATCATTGTTAACAACCTAAGTTTACTTTCTTGCCTTTACTTTACTTGCACTTAGCTTAAAAACAACCAAATCAACCTTTTGATCTAAATACCAATTATCAAGTGATTAAGTGAAATTCTAACGTTTTCCATCTTGTTGCTCACAACAAGACCGTTGTCCCGTGGATTCGACCCTTAACTATACAGCGATAAGACTTCCATGTATCCTAGCATACGTGGGTGGAGTTTTCTATCTAGTATAAGCAAGGATAAACTTAAAGACTTACCATCTTTAGGATTTTTAGTGGTGCACACAATTCCATGTAAGTGCAAGCTCCATCAGGTACGTACCTCACTTTCCGCCTACACCCATCCTTTTCATACTTAAGTTTTCACTATCACATTCTTGATAAAAAAAATTCAAAATTTTTAAAATTCTTTAATGTTCTTCAAAGAAATTGAACAGATACTTGATGAAGTTTTGACACTTCCTGGTCTCATTAAATGTCACTAACTATCCTTTAATGCATTTTGAATCATTATACTCTCCTTATTCGAGGTAGATCCTCAAAAGGACCACTTTGTGAAACAAGCCTTTTGATTGAAATCATCTTGTGAAGCTTATGATTCTTCACATCATGATTCTTATGAAAAAATGATAAGCGTCTGTCAAACTGATAGGGATCAAACATGTCGTGCTTCCTAACTGACTAGTAGAACAATAACATGGAATCTCCACTTGATCCTCATCAAGTCATTATTTGAGCAGAGTACGATAAAGAGAACAACCCGGTGCACTGAATTGTAAATCAAGTTGCATTCTGATCTGAACCCTCTTCTACACCTCTTCTATCATCTTCGTATCGCTGAATTCATAAAAAAGAAACAAAATAGCCAAAATTTTGCCAAACCCTAAGTTTGGGGTGGCACACCACTTCCCTCTTTATCCTCTTCTTCCATACCCCTAACAAATAAATAGGGGCATACCACCAAAAATGCAATTTCGAGTCGAATAGAGGAGAGATTTGCAAACAAAAAGATGCCAAAGCGCACACAAAAAGAAATGCAATCTCGAGTCGAATAGAGGAGAGATTCACACAAAAAATGCAATAAATGAAATTGCAAATCATAAAATAAAAATCTCGAGTCGAATAGAGGAGAGATTTGTTTCTTCCTTCCATACCATCATTCACTCCCTTTTCTACCTGTTGGCACAATGATTGCCTACCCTATCCTGAAAAACACCAGTGTTAGATCAAATGCACACTTGTTGTTCCACGGGTGTCTCTGGACCCTTACAAAACTCTTTTACATGCTTGTTGTTGGAAAAAAGTGAGGAGGAAGTGATTTTGGAGAATGAGCTCAGGTACAAAGATATGGTAAGATGTGTTTAGTGGTCTCAGGAGGCTGAGATACTGAGTCATGTTGAGCAGAAAGAAAATATTCATGATGTGAAGATGAAGTAATCACATGAATTGAAAGTATTCATTTGGCGACTATTTCAAATTCTGTGTTACTCGAGGACGAGCAACGTTTAAGTTTGGGGTAATTGATGAATGCATATTCATCATGGAATTCAATTATCACTTTGGGACAAATTCAACTCTATATATACTATTTCACTCATTAAATATCAATATGAATCATAATGTGCAAAACAACTTAATTGATTCAATTATCAAGGTCTTAACCGAATTTATGTTGACTTAATGCAGGTCTTGGTAAAACTGAATAATCAGATGGGGCCCATCCTCTCTCACCCTTGGTTCTGTCCAATCGGTCTCAAGACCATTTGAGCCCATTCAGTCTCAAGACCGTTTGAGCCCATTCGGTCTCAAGACCGTTCGAGCCCATTCGGTCTCAAGACTGTTTGAGCCCATTTGGTCTCAAGACCATTTGAGCCCATTTGGTCTCAAGACCGTTTGAGCCCATTTGGTCTCAAGACTGTTTGAGCCCATTCGGTCTCGAGACCGATAGACCAGAACAGGCCGATTGGAGGCATAACCCAGCAGCAAGGAATCAAGCAGTGCAAGGCCTTGAAGCCTCGCCACAGCCGTGGTGCGTCGTCTTCTACCTATGCACCTCCACCAAGCAGCACTTCTCTTCTTCAAATACGTCCGATCTCGGCGGCGCCTTGATCCTAGAACTCCACCCTATCCAGTAGTGGCTCTGAATCCACCACTCTTACTGCTGCAGCACCACGCCGCCACAAACCATATGACCCCAGACCATTTAGCCAATCGAGTAGCCAAGACTGTTTGGTCCTTTTCTGGAAAATCATTTCATTAAGTTGAAGATCATATGTAGCAAAGAAACGAAGATCGTTTGGAAGTCCACTCCTGCAAAACCATTTACTCTTTTACATAGGACCGTTTGCTCCACGAAGACCGTTTTCCCCACGAAGATCATTTGTTTTAGTCAGCATGAAGACCGTTTAGAGGAGATGTCGCAGACCGTATGGCCTCAGACACCAAGACCGTTTGGTCTATCCATCCGACTTGCAGAGACCAAATGGGCAGTCACACCTACAAGACTGGTTAGAGATATGAGCTACAGACTGAATGAGAAAAACTGAGAGAGGCAAGACCGTAAGGCCGAAAACCATTTGATAGCAAATGGTCTACAGACCGTTTGATAGGAAACAGTCTACAGACCGTTTGGAGGGTGTATTACCAAACCGTTTGGGCACACTACTTAGTAAATCGTTTGAGAAAGAAAATATCTCCTAAACCGTTTGGGCCAGTCCTGTGCCTATAAATAGGACCCCAAAGGTCCTCATTTGGGCATCAGTTCCGAGACACCGACAGGCTGCCTGTACACAGGTCTGATCCAAATCCAGTGCCATCCACGCCAGTCTCACTCCACCTACTGCCTGTGCTACAACCAAGGAGGCTGAGGAGAGAAGGAAGAAGGAGTGAGGGAGACTGTCTGATCTGTCTTGGCATCTCCCGTTCGCATCCAGATCTGCTCCGACATGACATAGAAGGCCGTATCTTCTTCACCGAGCTGTGACTACCTTCTACACCGAGTTCATGGAAGATTTCTCTCTCTTTCTTACTCTTCTTGTTTCTCGCATCATGAGCGAGTAGTACCTTTTCTCTGGGGTGTGGGGACTAGCCCCACTGCCCATGCAATCATGTTCTTTTGTTAAACTTTCCATGCAATGTATATAACTTTTCATTTCTTATTAACCGTTATGTTTGTAGTTTGATTTTTTTACTTGCTTTCATCTTTGTTCTTCCAATGTTGTGAGAACCTCTATATGTAGGATTGAATGTCATTTGACAAGTTGACTCCCAAACTAGAAATAGAATGGGATTCCTTGAGGTCGTAAGTGTGTGATCCGCGAGGGGACGAGCCATCTAGCCTTCGATGATGCTTCTGTGTGCCTAACACCTGTATAGGGGGTTCAAAACCTTAGTTGGATTTTGTATCTTCTTGTTAATCGTCGATGTTTGCTCGTATATTAATCGCCTGCTTGCTTAACGATTAATGTGGTTGACTCCCAAACTATAAATAGAATGGGATTTCTTTGAGGTCATAAGTGTATGATCCGTGAGGGGATGAGCCATCTAACCTTTGGTGACGCTTCTGTGTGCCTAACGCCTATATAGGGGGGCCACAACCTTTGTTGGATTTATGTATCTTCGGAGCTGTAAGTAAGTGATTTGGATGGTGACGAGACATCTGATGCCTAAGGTGATGCTTACGCGAACCTAACGCCCGTATGGGGGGTTCCGCAACAGCTCTTTTTGGATTGTTATATCTTGCCTGGATTGTTTGCAATTAGATGTGCTTACATGTGTAGCGGTGGTGAAACCTGATACCATCCTGAGGATTCCATATCATTTGATCTAAATCCAACTTTAATTCATCTTTTACATTCTTGCAATTAGTTTAATTAACCTCAAATCAACAAATCATTTTAAATATTAGCCTTAACTCGAACTAAACTGACAAGGATTCTTAAAAACGTTGTCATTTGGGTTCGATCCTTAACTATACTACGATAAGACTCGTCCGCTTGTGGGTGGTATTATTGCACTTTGGTTTTGGTAAAAGCTCAGGGATTTCAACCCCGAGTGAGTTTGTTAGTGCGATAAAATCTCACGTCACCCACAAAGTCTAGTGTATGCGTCGTTCAGACAGTCCCAAACTCTCTGCTAGCTTTGACCCGGAGATAGATAGAACCTTTCGTCGACAGAATAAAGAGAACCAAGATAGAATGGAATAAGAGGAGGAAATTTCCCAAAGGGTAGCTCAAGCCCTTAATTCACAAAGAGAAAGGCTAATGCAAGAAGCTCGAGCTGCAGTTCAAGAAGAAATCCAAGCAGCCCAAGCAGCGGAGTTACAAAAAGAGCTTAGGGAATTCTCAATCCCTAAAGCTACTGACGTTAATCACCCAGTACAACCTCCTCCCATTAATGCTCTAAATTTTGAGATAAGAGCACACTGGGTTACACTGCTTCAGTACAGTCCTTTCTATGGTAAGTAAGGAGAGGATAGTCAAGAACATCTTCTGAGGTTTATGGATCTATGTGCTATGACAAAGTAGAATGGTGTCACAGTTGATGCCATCAGACTCCGTCTCTTCAAATATTCTCTTGTCGATAGAGCTATGAGTTGGTATAACTCTTTGCAATGCGAACTCATCACTACTTGGGAACAACTTCAAAATGTTTTTCTGGAAAAGTTTTATCCTCCTCTCACCAATGAAATTAGGGGCCAAATAACACAATTCACTCAGGTCCCTAGTGAAACCCTTACAGAAGCATGGGAAATAAATAAAGAGATCCTACGCAAGTATCCACATCATGGAATTCCTAAGAATCAACTCATCGAAACCTTTTATAGGGGTGTGGATGATGACATCAAGAAGTTTTTAGACTCCTCATCCGGAGGTAACTTCATGCGTCAAAGCTATGATAGCGCATGGAAGGTTGTTACCCTTGTTGTTGAAAACCAAGCTAATTGGGGTAGACCCGTAAGTAAAGGAGTGTTGAAGGTTGCTGTGGTAGAAGCTACTCCTGAGTACAAGTCTATTGCTGAGTCTTTAAAGCCTCTAGTTGCCAAGAAAGACAAACTTGAATCATCTTTTGCCGCCTATGAAAGGAGACGCTCGCCCCCTCGACAAAAAGAACAAGTCAAGTCAGCTTCACTCTTCTGTGAAGCATGTAAGGGAACTGATCATTCTACTCTAGCCTGTAACATTCTCTATGATGTCATTTTGGGTAATACTTGTACCCAGGGAGATAATGGTCAAATGGAAAGTCTGAATGCCATCAACACTATCCCTGGTCAAGGATATTATAACCCGAATCAGGCCAGGAACCATCCAGGTTTTCAATACGGAAATCCTTCAAGAGAAGAAAACTCGCGATAACTCGGTTCAAATAATCAACAACGAGGCCCACCAGGATTCTAGTATAACCAACAACAAAATTTTAGAAATCAAGGGAATTACAGGGGTAACTTTCATAACAAGAACTACAACAATTATCAGAATAACTCTCAGTTCCAGAATCCCAACCAAGTCCCTTACCAGAATAAACAACAAGGGAAACAATCTGGTCCCATCTCTCCTGATGAAAAATTGTCGGCTATTGAGAAGATGTTGCAATCACATCAAACTATGATAGCTAACCAGCAAGCCCATCAGAAGGCTATTGAATCTAAACTAGCTCAACTTTCAGCTAGCCTCAAGCCACCTGCTGGAACTTTCGCTGGCCAACCAGAGAACAATCCTAAACATCTTGAACAACTGAAGGTTGTTACCACCAGGTCCAGGAAAGACTACTCTGACCCCCCTGCTAATATTCAATAGTAGCAAAAAATGATGATGACTTTGTGAATGTCCAAGACTCTACAAAACCTGAGTCTCAACTGAAGGAACCACCAACTGATGATAAGACAGACAAAGTAGGATTGGTGGAACCCATTGTTGTAGAGGCAGAAGACACACCTGAGCTAGATGTGCCAGTGTACAAGCTTTGTCCTCCTTTCCCAGCTCATTTGAAGCAGACAAAGCTTAACACACGTTTCAAAAATTCAAGGACGCTATGAAGAAGCTTCATGTTGATATACCCTTTCTAGATGCTCTGGCTGAGATACCAGCATGGACAAAATACTTAAAGTCTCTCTTCACAAGGAAGTATATAACTGAAGAATATGAGACATTCAAGTTAGTAACAACTACTTCCGATATCATCCATAGCAAGATGCCCAAGAAGCAGATAGATCCAGGATCCTTTGGGATTTCGTGCCATATTGGTGACTCTTCATGTAAGAAAGGATTGGCCAATCTTGGTGCTAGCATCTCTATCATGCCACTTAGCCTTTGCAAGAGGCTAGGGTTTGCAAAACTGCTTCCAACTAGCATGACCATACAGCTTGCAGACAATTCTATGACTCTTCCCTTGGGAATCATTGAAGATGTCCGAGTCAAGGTACAAAAAGACTCTTATGTCCCATGTGACTTTGTCTTCATGGAAATAAAGGAGGATGCCAGATACCCTCTTGTCTTCGACCGTCCGTTCCTTGACACTGCAAGAGCTCTAATTGATGTTGAAGCAGGAACATTGCTACTAAGACTAGGTAAAGAAACCCTCAAGTTTAAAGTTTTTGAAAGCATGCGAAGACCGAGCATGCAGGAAGAAGTCTATTTGATTTATTGTATAGAGAAAATGTCACTCCTCACACAAGATAAGTATGAACAAGACGATCCTTTAGAAGTGACTCTTACAAACCCATCTGCTGACAACTCCATTGACGAACAAGTTTAAGATTGTGTTCTTCACCTCAACACAACTGAAGAATATCTGGAAGGCAAATTCGAGGAACTCAAGGTTGTGAATGCAATTGAAGAGCCATGCGAGAAGCCATAAGCCACTAAAATGAAGCCCCTATCGAGGGACTAAAGTACTTGTTTTTGGATAATATCAAGGTTTGTCCAGTTATTATAAATTATGATCTAACGGCCAAACAAGAAGATAAACTCCTGAAAGAATTAACAGAAAGAAGGAAATCTATCAGCTACAAGATGAGTGATCTCACCGGGGTCAGTCAAGCACTTTGCATGCATAAGATCCCTATGGTGTAAGACCACACGCCAACTATTGAACATCAACAAAAGCTTAATCCAAATATGAAGAAAGTAGTCCACTGTGAGGTCATCAAATTGCTCACTACCGAAATCATCTATCCTATATCTAACTCATCATTGGTGAGTCTGGTACATGTTGTCCCAAAGAAAGGTGGCACTGCTGTGATACGGAATGAAGATAACAAAATCATCCCCACTCAAATAGTTACTGGGTGGAGGATGTGTATCAATTATAGGAAATTAAACAAGGCCACCCGCAAAGACCTTTTCCCTGTGCCTTTTCTAGATCAAGTCTTAGAGTGATTGGCTCACCAGTAATATTTTTTCTATCTCGATGGTTACTCTAGATTCTATCAAATTCCTATACATCCAGATGACCAAGAGAAAACTACTTTTACTTGCCCCTTTGGAACATACACATTTAGAAGGATGCCATTTGGACTTTGTAATGCTCCTACCATTTTCCAACATTGTATGGTAGCCATATTTGCTGGAATCACTAGAATCAATATGGAAATTTTCATGGATGATTTCTCCGTATATGGGGATTCATACGACTCATGCCTGAAGCACCTCTCCTTGGTCCTCAAATGATGTGAAGAAGCACATCTTGTGCTAAATTGGGAAAAAAGTCATTTTATGGTAAAAGAAGGCATTGTCCTTGGCCATAGGGTCAGTAAGTGAGGAATTGAAGTGGACAAGACCAAGATCAAAGTGATCTCCAAACTCTCTATCCCAACAAATGTAAGAGAGGTTCGTGCATTCCTCGATAATGTGGGCTTTTACAGAAGGTTTATCAAGGATTTCTCCCAGATAACCAAGCCCATGACAAACTTGTTGATAAAGGATGTTGATTTCAATTTTGATGATGAATGTATCAAAAGTTTCAACAATCTAAAGCATGCCCTTACAACAACACTCATCATCTGAGCTCCAGATTGGGAGCACCCATTTGAAATTATGTGTGATGCCAGTGATTACGCTATGGGTGCCATTTTAGGCCAATGTATAGAGAAGAAACATCATGTCATCTACTATGCATCGATGACCCTTGACGAAGCTCAGAGGAATTATGCAACTACTGAGAAGGAACTCCTAGCAGTCATGTATGCCTTTGACAAGTTCAGATCCTATATCATTGGTTCGAAGGTCGTTGTCTATACAGATCAAGCTGCTATTCCTTACCTCCTAGAAAAGAATGATGCAAAACCTAGGCTGATAAGATGGACTCTCCTCTTGTAAGAATTTGATCTAGAGATAAGAGATAAGAATACAAAGAATGTTGTAGAAGACCACCTCAGTCATATCCACACTCTGGAAATTGATAAGATCCCAATTAATGACTCTCTTCTAGATGACCAACTCATCAAAGTCTCAGAAGCTATGCCTTGGTACTCGGACTATGTGAACTACCTTGCAACCGATGTCATCCACCCTGAATGTACTGGAAATGCATTGAAGAAATTCAAGCATGAAGTGAGACAATATCACTGGTATGAGCCATACCTCTTTAAGCTCTGTGTTGATGGTCTCTACAGACGTTGTATAGTTGAGGAAGAAGCTCATCTTATTTTAGATCAATGCCACTCAGGCCTAGTTGGAGGCCATATGAGTTCTAAGAAAACCGCTCTAAAGGTTTCACAATGTGGTTTCTTTTGTTCAACCATATCCATAGATTTTTATAACTTTATTTTATCATGTGACAAGTGTCACAGAATAGGAAACATTACGAAAAGAGATGAGATGCCACTTAAGCTATGGCAAGAAGTCAAGATTTTTGATGTTTGGGGAGTGGACTACATGGGTCCATTCCCATCCTCGCATGGATTCTGCTACATCCTGGTTGTGGTTGATTATGTCTCCAAATGGGTAGAGGCAATACCAACAGTTACTAGCGATTCAAAACCCATCATCAAAATTTTCAAAGATATTATTTTTCCCTATTTTGGAATCCCATGAACTCTGATATCAGACGGAGGTTCTCATTTTCTGGAAAGAAGCTTCGAAGCACTGTTAAAGAAATATGGTATTACGCACAAGGTAGCCTCCCTCTACCACCCACAAACAAGTGGGTAGGTAGACGTTTCGAACCATCAACTCAAAGCTATCCTGGAAAAGATAGTAGGATGCAACTGAAAGGATTGGTCAGTGAAAATGAATGATGCTTTATGGGCCTACCGAACAGCGTTCAAAACTCCTCTTGGAACTACACCCTTCAGACTCATCTATGGAAAATCATGTCACCTGCCTATGGAACTAGAACATAAAGCATGGTGGGCAATAAAACAGATGGATTTTGACATTAAGAAAGTTGGCGAAGCTAGGATTCTACAACTTCAAGAGTTAGAAGAAATCTGGATGACAACTTATGAGAATGCACGAATCTACAAGGAATGCATGAAACTTTGGCATGATGGTCATCTGAAGAGGAAGGACATTCAAGTGGGAGACTAAGTTCTACTATTCAACTCAATACTGAGGTTATTCCCAGGGAAACTCCATTCTCGATGGTTTGGACCTACATTGTCAAGAGTATCTACCCGCATGGTGCGTTTGTTTTATGGAGTGAACAGTCAGGAGAATTTATAGCTAATGGTCAACGCTTGAAGAGATATTTCACCATTGCTGACATAGGCACTAAAGCAATGTTGGATCTCTCGAAGCCAACATTTCTACCAGAAAATTGAAGGAATCAAGTCGAGCCAATGACATAAAACAAAGGTACTTGTCGGGAGGCAACCTCATCTTTAACTTAGTTTTTCTTTTCATCTTTGAATTAGACAATTTTGCACACGGTAGATAATGCATCGCAAGATGCAATCTTAAGTTATGATAGTTTCCATTTTTGAGATTTCAGATGGAGGACGTGTCACCGAAAGGAATGCAACCACATCTGGTGGACCAAACGACATGAGTTTCCCCTCCATCTCGGATTTAGAGTTTGCTCGGGACGAGCAAATTTCTAAGTTTGAGGTGGAGGGTGGATGGTACGTACTTTACTTTCTACCCTCTCCTATCTATTTTAGACTTAAGATTCCATTGTTGCAATTTTGACCAAAATTTTCAAAATTTTTAAGTTTCCAAAGAAGATTTATAGAAACTTGATGAAGTTTTGACGCTTTTTGTTTCAATCAAAGCCTTTATCTAGTCAGCTAGTTCTTTTTCCATGTAGTTTTGAATCATTATACCCTCCTTATCTGAAGTGAATCATCAAGGGGGGCAATTTCTAAAACTAGCCAATGGTTAGAAATCACTTTGTGAAGCTTATGAATCCTAACATCATGATCAGTAAAAATGGCAAGTATCTGTTGAACTGAGAGGGATCAAACACATTGTGCTTCCTAACTGGCTAGTGGAATAATAGCATGGAATCTCCACCTGATCCACATCAAGTCATTATTTGAGTAGAGTAAGATAAAGAGAACAACTCAGTGCACTGAATTGTAAATCAAGTTGCATTCTTATCTGAACTCTCTTCTATGCTTCTTCCATAAAAAAGAAACAAAAATACCCAATATAGTGTCAAACCCTAAGTTCGGAGTGGCACACCCTCTCTCTCTATTCACTTCTACCATACCCCTCGCTATGTAATAGGGGTGTACCACCAAGAAAAGATGTCAATGCGAACAAAAAAATGCAATCTCGAGTCAAATAGAGGAGAGATCCACATTAAAAAAATGTAATCAATGAAATTGCAACCATATAATAAAAATCTTGAGCCGAATAGAGGACAGATTTATTTCTTCCTTCCATACCCCCTTCACTCCCTTTTCCACCTACTGGCACAATGAATGCCTCCCTTATCCTAAAAACACCAGTGTCAGATCAGGTGTACACTTGTTGTTCTGCGGGTATCTCTGGACTCTTACAAAACTCTTAGACATGCTTGATGCTGGAAAAAGTGGAGAGGAAGTGTGTTTGGGAAATGAACTCAGGAACGAATATATGGTAAGATGTGTTCAGTGGTCTCAGGAAGTTGAGATGCTAAGTAATACAAAGTAGAGAAGAAACAATCGTGATGTGAAGATGAGGCAATCACATGAGTGAAAGTATTCATTTGGCGACTGTTTCAAATTTTGCGTTACTTGAGGATGAGCAATGTTTAAGTTCAGGGTGTTTTGATGAATGCATAATCTTTAGGGTTTAGTCGCCATGATGGGCCCAGTTTTTTTAGTGTTCTCACATTTATTGGCTTTATCTTCTAATATGAAAATTGACTTAGCTTAATCGAATTCATCCTTGTTTAAATTAAATTTTTGCACCTATATGTAGGTCAAATTTGGGCACCTGGGCCCAATCTTCTCTTGACCCATCTCTACATCATGTGACCCCTTTTTCTTTCTTTTCCTGTGTTGATCCGTTCCCTGCCTCCATCAAATCGCGATTCTCAACCCTAATCGTGGGCACTCTGCTTAACTCCACCAATTGCAGCTCACCAGCAACCTCCCATCCACTACACCACAGGCACAATGCCTATTACCCGTGGTCTCCCACCTGTTGCACCCTCTCCCCACTTGCTCTCGAGGTTGAGACTCCCACCTATTGCACCACGATCATTTCCTCCATCATCCCAACAGCACCGCAATCACGGTGTCTCCTTCTCTACCTGCCCGCGATCACACCACCACCAACTACGGTCTGCTTCCCTAACTATGATCACCTCCGCATGCATCGTTCTCAATCTCCACGCCACAGCTTCCCCCCCCCATCGTGGTCTTCCAACCTCGACACGTGGCATCACCTCTTCTTCTCTCCTCTACTGCCTTCCCTAACAACGACCTCCACATCCCTCCAGGAACTGTGACCCCTTGCAAGGAACTGCAACCTGGGCACACGATAAACAGAGGTGACAACAACTATACACCGCACCCATCCTCCGATCGTGATTGCACCATGCTACTGCCATCGTCAGCACAACCACCACGATCACGATATCTCTAACCAACAATGCCTGCGGTCGAGAGCAAGCTACAACCGTGACCTCCATCGCTATTCGTGACCTCTTCTTCTCCAACCTGTTCATGGATCCCACCATCATGACCTACCCTCAGTCCTTGAGCCCGCGATCACCTCCAACATACTGCGACGTCCACCACCTACTACCCACTACCTCTGCATGTATGACCTTATTCGCCTATGTACATCGCGACCCGCCTTCCACCTTTGGCGTCATCCACTACAATACACAACATCCAGGACCGCAATCCCAGGTGTGTCCATGACCTCAACCACACTGTGATCAACTACGCCATCCTACGTCCAAGAATCGTGATGCTTCTCAATTCCTCAAGTCGTGGCTTATCAGCAACTGTGATCGCCAAGCAACTGCCTGCAGTCACAACACAAAGATCTCGTGACCTAAGGCAAGGGAAAACAACTGCGACCTCAGTACAGAACAGATCATGATTGCGGTCTATAAAGGCCACGATTGTGGCACTGGTCCATCTCAACCTTCCTATAAATAGCCCCCTACCAAAACCGTTCAAAGGGAGCCCTCTCCAGATGTCATTAGGTTGCATGTCTATCCTCAGCCTAATGAGACAGTCTCCTCCACCACTAGGCTACGCCTAATAAGAATTCCACCCCTGGTGCAAGCCACTCCATTCATCCAGATCTAGATCTATAGCATCCATCTATCTTCTCCATCCACTGCCATTCATCGTGTCCACAAGCTGCTCCTCCTACTGTGAGCAAGGAGGACAAGAAGAGAAGGAAGGAGGAGAAAGAAAACCTACCCCGTCTGCCATTGTAATGACCCCGCCTCTCGGTAACCCCCAATTAAGGGAGACCAAGAGGTCCGAGCCATTATCCCAAATAACAAGATCAAATGTTCGACAAATAATCAATAATAATTATCAAATTTTACCAACTAAACTGAAAACTAATATTAAATAAAACTTTGCATACCTTTTTCAAAAACTTGGATATCTTCTTCTATCCACATCTGGAGTCTATTCTAACTAATCCTCCTTTGTACTTTCGTTCTTATTTAATTCCACATATGCCACTTTACTATTTGTCCTTTTCAATCTTGCACCTAAAACGCCGACAAACAAAACATCAGTCAGCATATCGAAATATGCCAGTATGTGAGGACAACCAATATTTCACAAATATGGCTAACAATCTAAATATCACAATCTAGTTAATTAACTAGACAAATTATGCTTTCAGTGTGACTTTCTCCACCACCTTTTCCCTAACCCTGGCATACCCCCTTTTGGGTTTCACTTTTTCCATTGACTTAAGGC
Organism: Alisma plantago-aquatica; assembly: GCA_963693085.1. Taxonomy (NCBI): domain Eukaryota; kingdom Viridiplantae; phylum Streptophyta; class Magnoliopsida; order Alismatales; family Alismataceae; genus Alisma; species Alisma plantago-aquatica. The sequence goes on along the minus strand of OY856410.1, from coordinate 1,485,190,759 downwards.
CACCTTCTCAACCCCGAGCTTGGTGCCTGGGGTCACCCCTCATGGTGCCCTTTAGTCATGTAATATCATAGGGCACCTTCTCAATCCTGAGCTTGGTGCCTGGGGTCACCACTCAGGATGCCCATGGATCTTCCCTCCTGGGCTTGACCTTTTTGCATCATCCATCAGGGTGGCATTTAGGTGCGAGAATACACACTTCTATTATTATTGTGATAATCATAGTGACTTTATGATTTGCAAGTATGAACATCCAAACTGTTAAGTTGCATTCAATGCAATGAATCATCCAGGAAACTCTTCGGGAAACTAATGTGATTAACCATAATTAACCACATACTTGTCCAGTCGAATCAACAAGCTAATTGTAATCCAAGCAAGAAAGTATCCAGGCAAGCAGTTCAATCCACATATGCAAGCAAGAACCCTGAAAAGTACATGTAATCTAATTACCATTCACTTTCTTAGATTCTATTCATTTGAACTCACTTCCTAGGGTTTCCTACTTCCTTTTAGGGTTTCATTAGGGTTCATCTTCATTATTGACACCATAAACCCTAAAACAACAAATCTAATCTCAAACCCTAACTAGCTTGTTAATTCCTTCCTAACAAGCTTAGTTTGACTCACATTAATGAATCTCGAATTAATCACGTTAATCGCCCTTTTTACCCTAGATTAGGGATTCTGTATGCATTATCATTAATTTATGGGTAAAACCCTAAAAAAAGCAATTCATTATCTAATATTGGGTTCAAATATTACTTTTCCGCTTAATAGGTTATTATAACCCAAAATAACCTAGATAAGACGTTAAATCCAATTTCCAATCATAATTAGGGTTTTATCATGATTTAATGCATAAACATGGGTACCTAAATAGACTTTTAGAATTATGATCATATTTAGACTATAAAACTATTTTTACTAGAATCCTCTCATTCTCCTAATCAATTTTCATATACAATTTACTTTAATCCAAGCTACCAGTTATCTTCTACGATTTTTACAAAATTATTACCTTTGGGCCAAAGGCAGCACGTCACGTGTCCTTTTCTCTCTTTTCTTTGCGATCCATCCTTTTTCTCATGGATCCCATCCATGGTCCATCTACCTGAGGACCTGGATCCGAATCCCAGTTATCTCCTTCACGTGACACGCGATGGACTCCCTCCCCTATTTTATCAGAAGAATAGGGCTCTTGCGCGGCAGCCCTCTGCTCCTTCCTGGAGCCTTGCAGGTCGCAACGAACTGGGATGGGAGTTTGCCTCCCTCCCTCCAGTCACCATCAGTGGAACTTGGTACCCCCCATCTACTCATCTCCTTCACGGCTCCTCCCACTGTGGAGCTCTAGTTCTGCAGGGTAAGCAGAGCACTCACAACCAGTGAGGCTCTCACACGATTCAGACAAGTTGAGCTCCCTAACTTGCTCCTGACGCGAGTCCTTGGCTCTCCGTCCTTTCCTTCCCGATGAGGTGTCGCCACATACCAAGATCACTAGTGATTGGGGGTCCACTGCCATTGCTCCATTGTCTAGAACAGAACAACCAAAAATGGGGAACGGGAGACTAGAAGATGTGAAGTGACCACAAAATCAGCCTATCGTGTCTTCCTCTACACACATGGTCACTTTGCACCTCTCCATCCATCGCGAGAGGGGGGGCAGAGCCCCTTTTATAGGTATTGCCTGCAGTCCACAGTCATGGAGTCTAACTGCATCGGGACTTTGGGGAAACCTCGGATCGCTCTCCAAAAGTATCCAAACCCAGGCTCATTTTACTCGGAAAGGGATCCTATTCGCAATGGGAAAGGTCCCATTGGTGCTCGATTATTTATTAGCAAGGAATCTAGTCCCAAAATTATGTGAGTCTTTTCCTCCTTCCCTTATTTAGTTGAAGTGCAACCACTGTTGGATCCAAATCCAACGACTGTTGGGCCCCATGAAAGAACATGATTTAAAAATCAAATTGTGATATTCAAAGGAAACTTGAAAAATTCATATCTCTCTCCTCATTTAACATTTTTCACTCAAATGTTAGAGGAAACTCTATCTTGGCATTATATACTCGTGTATTAAGTTTGAAACCCAAATTCCAAATAAAAAGGGTGTTTCCTTCATATGAAAGTTGTTTATAAATAAAACCAAATTAATTGATATTTCCTCTTTCTTTTGCCATTATCTTATCATCTTGGATTCCTTGGACCTCAAGGAACCCTAAAGGCACGAAAATCCCATCTTGGGGAAATATTCCTTTGCCTTTTCTCATATCCTTTATCCTTTCCTTACTTATTTCTTTATTAAAAGATTTCTTTTTAAGGATTTCTCTTTATCTTTTATTTCCTTTTTCCTCTTTTCATATTTCTTTTATTAGAAATCATATGTAAACGAATTTTACTCAATTGTGGCCATTAATGCCACTTTCTAGATATGTCCAAGTATTTCTTATAAATACTTTTCTTAATATCCATTATCTTGTATCTTTTTATAATATTTGAACTTTTCTTCTTTTCTTCTCTTTTATATTCATTATTGGATTAATATAAATAGTAGGAATCATGAAATTCCTATCCAAAGGAATGTTTGCAAAGAAACCTATCCTTTGAAGCAAAGCATACAACCTTTTCAATTAAGTCCACATTCATAAAATCATTATATTTCAATTATGAAAACATATGCAAAATTGAGATTGTAACAGTCGTGGTGGTCATCGTTCCTCACCTAGATCTGCCTCGATGTCATGTAGAAGTTCGTCTCTTCACCGAGTTCCATCATCTTCTTCACCATGCTCATGGCAGAATCTTCCCTCTCTCTTGTTCTTTTTGTTTATCTCACCATGAGCGAGTAGTTCACTTTTGTTGGGGTGTGGGGACCAGCTCCGCTGCCCATGCTTTCATGTCCTTTTGTTAAACATTCCAAGGCATGTATATAACTTTTCATTTCATTGTTAATCGTCGATGTTTTCTTGTAGATTTCACACCTACTTGCTTTTATCTTGTTCTTTCCTATGTTGCAAAAACTTCAATATATGAGATAGAATGTCGATTAACGCGGTTGACTCCCAAACTAGAAATAGAATGGGATTCCTTGAGGTTGTAAGTGTATGATCCATGAAGGGATGAGCCATCTAGCCTACGGTGACGCTTATGTGTGCCTAAACATCCCTTAGGGAGGGCCACAATTTCATTTGGATTTATGTATCTTCGGAACCATAAGTGCATGATCTGGATGGCAACGAGACATCTAATGCCTAAGGTGATGCTTACACGAACCTAAACATCCCTCAAGGAGGGTTCACAACAGTTCCATTTGGATAGTTAGATCTTACCTGGATATTTTGTGTATGGATGTGTTTGCATGTGTAGCGGTGGTGAAACCCAGGACCATCCCAGCGATTCCCATCATTAATCTTTAATCAACTTTTAATCTTGCTCTTTACTTTTCTCACATTTAGTTTAGTTAAACTCCAACCAACCTTTGTTCTAAATATCAGTCTTGTTTCAACTAGATTCGACTGGTTATAAGATTCTTAAAAATGTTGTCCCTAGGGATTCGATCCTTAACTATATTGCAATAAGACCCATCCGCTTGCGGGTGGTATTATTGCACAAGGTTTTGGTTAAAAACTCAGGGATTTCAGCCCTAGGTGAGTTTGTTAGTGCAATAATAGACCATGTCAGGTAGAAATTCACATTGTTAAAATCATGAATCCCCTTGCAATTCACAAGGCTAAGGTATAATTGTACATATCGTTTTCAATATGATTGAGGAATGGTTTTTCATTGTCAAAAAAGGGGATAATGTTGACTTGAGAGTTATACATTGTCCATATTTTGATAATTACTTAATCATTCCATTCCTATGTATCTAATATGTTAGTTGAAGATTGTTTTTAGGCTTTAGGTACATGAAAAGGATCAAATTACACAAGCCCTAGCTTGTCCAAGTTCAAGTCAAAAGCAATGCAAGTGTGTTTTTTGGGAAATCACTCCAAATAATCTTATATTAATTTTGTAATCACTTGTATAGATGATATGTCTTATAACTAAGATGAGAAAAAATCAGGGAAATTTAATTCCAATGTTTAGTCACTCAAAAGTCAAATTGGAAAATTTGTCACAGGATGTTTATTGGTCGAGTTGGAAACCTGATCGATCCAGTGATGGATTTTTTGAAATGGTCAATCGGTTGAGTTCCACACTCACAATACTCGACCAACTAATTTACTGACAAAAATTGATTTTGATTCATCGGTAGAGTTTCCCAGAAAAAACTCGACTAATAGTTTGAAAATTGGCTTTGTTGGTTAGTTGATTGGTCGGGTTACCTTTATTAAAGATCGACCTAATGTACTGTACTAAAAATGAAAAAAAAGTGTTTATAACTATTGGAGAGTTGTTGTAAACAAAAATAGATATGTTGCGAGTTTTAAAATGGCTTTTTGTCATTCTTAAGTGATCCCACTCTCAAAGGAACACCCCCAACTATAAATAGGACCCCTTGGAGTTCATTATAAGTTTGCTCATTCATTCTATCATTGGTCCTTGCTATAGTTGAGTGTGCTACAACCCTTTGGGCCCCTTTCTCTCTCTCATTTACAAAGCATTTCATGATTATGAGTGAGGTAGGCTAGTTGTAAGAGAGCTACCCCCATGTGCTTGTAAAGGTCTCATTCCTTCCATCTTCCCATCCCCTTTCTCAAAGATAAAAGGTTGAAGAAAGATACTCTGAGTGAAGGTGAAGATGTTGTTGGTCTTCTTCAAGGTTGAAGAAGAGGTGGAGATCTTCTCCAGGTGAAGGAAAAGGGCAAGGCCAAGATTCAAGAAGAGTGGGTAGATCCATCAAGGCCAAAGACTTGATGCAAGTGTGGGTAAGTCCTTGTTGAAGGTTGAAGACATCTTGATCAAGTGGGGAAGTCCTTGTGTAGGTGAAAGACTCTTATCTTGAGTAGGTATGTCCTTAGATGTATGGTGGTCACCTTGTATCTCTTAAGATTGAATATTAGTATACACAGATTGCAAAGTCCTAGAGGTTCACCTCTCTCTATAGTAGATTGAATATCTCCTAGTTTGGAGATTAGAACCACTCTAAACCACCTTGTCCAAGTGGATGTTTCAGTCTCTCTCATCATTTCTTTGCTTGCTTAGTTAGGACTTCAAATTGTTCTTAATCTATTGGTTTTGATAGATATAATTTGAAGGTTTAACTATTCTTGTGAGAATTGTGAAGCTCTATTCACCCCCCTCTAGAGCCCTAGATCTAACATTGTTATTTATGCCAATAATAGTTATTTGATTATATATGGAGGGTAAAAGATCTTATCATAAATTTGTTTACTACAATACACATTTTGCATTTAAATCGATATATGTAATATTAGAATGGTGAAAAATATGGAGGAGGACAAATCAGTGGTGAGAAGTAAAATTTGTCATAGATTGCAGTGGTGGATCTCGACAAGAATATTCGAGGGGGGATATGAAACGCCCCCTCCCCCTGTTATCCCCTATTCAGGTGGAAAGAGAGGGCAAGGATCATTACTCTAATATACGACCGATGGATTAGAAAATAATCTGAAATAATTAATAAATTTAACTAATTCAAAAGGAGTTTGATACATAAATAACTTTTAAAAAAGAGATAACATTCTAGTGTTTGCAATAAGAAATAAAACTATATATAACCTCCACAAATTACATTAATGTTTGTTCTTGTTGGTTCCTTCTTTCTTGAATGTTTGTTTCCATCATGCTTGCAGAATATTAATAGTTTATCCTAAAACACTGAGAATCAAAACATGCGTCAGTATAAGAAGTTATATTGATATATGTGGGAAACAAAATATTGCATCTACGTAACAACAAAATCACAAGAATTATTGTTACATAATCAAAATTACCATTTTCTTCATAACATCTCCACCCATTTTTACTCAACCTTTGTAATACCCCTTCTTCGGGTTTAGTTCCTGCATAGGGCATTAGGCCACCTCTATATCTGGTTCTAGGTGCCGTATTGGTCTTCCCAATCTAGGGCATGACCTCTTATTACCTACCCAATATGGGGCATGGCATTTAGTCATCAGCATGACTTTGCATATCTGTCCATTCTCACACTCTAGAGTTGGCTTGTGGGGTTTGAGCAAGTTATAAGAATAATATGTGATAGCCATAGTGACTTCATAGATTGCACAAATTAAATAAACAAGCAAGCAATTAGTTCCAGTCCATGCAGAAAATCCTAGAGAAAGCGTTGTGAAAAGAAATTGATTATTCTTAGACCTAGCCAGATACCTGATTCAACACTAACCTTAAGTCCAAGTAAGATCAATTAGGAAAACCATACAAGAAATCAACCAATTATCCTAAAAGTTCAACCAATGTACCCATGCATCATTATTGTATCTGAATCATCATTAAGACTGACTTGGGTCTCAAGTTAGGGTTTTCTAGGTCAAATTTCAGGTTTTAGTAGGGCCCTGTCTTTCCAAACCCTATTCGTCAATTTTTTTGTTCTTTTTGGTTAAAAGACCTAATTAGTCATTAATTGAACTTTTATTCTCAAAGAAACCCTAATTTATCAAATTACAATTTCATAAGTTCATATAAGTTCCAAGGTGTTATTTTTGTCCATAAATGTTCTACTTTATCATCATCATCAATTGAATCCATTAGGATCACCAAATCATAGAAATTAGGGTTTGATACATTCAATACACTAAAGATGTTAACTTTAAGTTCTTTTTGAACTAGAATCATGTTTAGATCTTGAAAATATTTTTATTGGATTACTTGAGTTCTCCGAATCAATTATCATATATAATATGTCATCGTCAGACAATCCTATAATTAGTTATGATTTTTTCAAATAAATCAATTTTAGGCCAATATCAGGCCACCAACTAAGCAAAGGGCTTTAAGAGTGGTCTTTCCAATGCGGATGGGCTGGCCAATTGGATCATGTTAACTGGGTCGCCCACCTACATGAAAACTTACTAGAAATAGTGAAAAAATGGGGAGGAAAGGATGAGAATGCCCATACATGTCACAACACAAGCGAGAGGGTAATGAAGTCCTTTCGCAGGTTGCCTTCTTCAACCTTCCACCAATTAGCAACTTCTATGGGTGAGTCAACTTTGGGATTGACTCTTTGTTTTGACCAAATGGAGCATAAGGTGAGGACACCTTCACCTTCGTCTTGTCCTATGCCACTGGACTCAGAGAACCCCTCAATTGGTTAGGTGATGGTCGAAGCAGATGGAGCGAGGTCGAAATACATTTGGTGGGGTGGTGATCTGGGCAGGGTGAAGATTAGGGCCAAAGGAGAAATTGGTGCAAGGAAATAATTGCGGGTCTTGGGTGAATCTCTAGGAAACTCTTGTAATATTGTAGAGAGTATAGAGCCTCCTATATATAGTTGGGGTTAACATACATGTCTGTGATTTGGGTGATCTTTTTAGAGACCCCAATGTAGGTGAAACATAGGATAGATCGGCTCGATTTGGTCTCCCTCAGTCATTGGGATTACTTTCACACTTCCTCAGGCATCAAAGAGGGAGGCGGAAGTGAAACAAGTTCACTGTTTAGACTCTTAGTTACCAAACCAGGCCAAATATAGGAGATGAATGTGCATTTGTTGGATCTTAGATCGACGTCCCACATTACGTGCACCTAAAAGGATATTCCCAATATAAATAAAAAATAAACGTGACATAAATACTTTCCTTTTTTGAATACACACTTTAGGGATTTTTCTTAGATCCATAACTCCCACATACTTATTCTTTTTGATCCCAAATTTTAAGGGAAAGTCTTAAATGACTTTATTTAGGTGTATGCAAAGATTGAGACCACAACTCAAAAAGATAACTCCTTTGCTTAATATGCAATTCATTCACTTATAAGACATATATTATGCATTTAAATGATATCTTTTGTCTTTCTTTATTTTCTATTTTCTTTATTTTGGCTATTCTTTCTTATTAAAAACCATGTGCAAACGAAACTAAACAATTGTTTCCATCTTTGCCACTCTCTAGAGAATTCTATGTACTTCTTTTAAGCACATATATTTATTATCTATTTTCTCTTGCATTTTGATTATTATCAGATTTTCATTCATCCTTTTTCCCTTTGATCCATCATTGGATTAATAAAATAGTAGCACTCACAAAACCTATCGTTCATCAGAAAATTTTGCAAAAAAATCCTTTACTTTAAAATAAAGCACACAATTTCCAAACAAGTCTCATAGAGTAATTGCATTTCAATTATTAAAATAAAAGTGAAATTTGAGGTTATAACATCCTTCCCCTCTTATAGGAATTTTGTTCTCAAAATTTGACTAGTCAAGCAAACAACTCAGGAAAAGACTTTTCCATGTCCACCTTTAGCTCCCATGTGGCTTCATCCTCTCCATGGTGATTCCAGATAATTGTTACCATCTCTATCTATTTGTTCCTGAGCTATTTCACCTTGGTATCTAGTACCCTCATAGGTGACTCAGGTATGTCAGCCTCCCTTGGAGTTCAATTGGTTCAATGCTCATCACATGGCTCAGATTCTTCACATATCACTTCAGATTGGATACATGGAACACATCATGCATCATATTATATTGAGGGGGTAAGGCTAAATGGTAAGAAGATTCTCCAATCCGTTCTAGGATTTTAAAAGGACCCATATATCAGGGACTCAACTTTCCTCTATTCTTAGCTATCGCTTGGAGGGGTTAGATTTTTAGAAACACATGTTCACCGAAAGTGCAAATCAGTCCTCTTCACATCAACATATGAATTTTGTCGATCTGGGACTCTCATAAACCTTTGCTTGATCAAAGTAACCTTGTTAGCATACAACTAAAATTCTTCTGACCTCAACAAGGTCCTTTCACTAATGTCATCCTAGTGAAGCGGTGACTGACATGGCTTCCCATAGAGAAATTTATATGGAGGCATCCCGATATTGGCCTGATAACTATTATTATAAGAAAACTCATCTAGGGGAAAACACTACTTCCATGATCCACCCTAATCGAGCACACATCCTCTCAACAAGTCTTCTAAAGTCTGGATTATCTTCTCTGACTATCCATCAGTCTGGGGGTGATAGGTTGTGCTAAACTCCAATCTAGTACTGAGTTCCTCATGCACTTGCTTCCATAGCCTAGAGGTGAACTTTGGGTTCCGATTAGAAATGATTGAACAAGGGATACCATGCAATCAAACTATCTCTAATATATAGCTCAACTAGGTCTGCCACCTTGGTAGTGATCTTTCAGGCATGGAAATGTACTGACTTAGAAAGGATATCTACCACAACCCATATTGAATCATGACCTTTCTTTGTCTTGGGGAGACCCACCACAAAGTCCACAGTGATCTGGTCCCATTTCCACTCTGGAATCTCAATGGGTTGCAATAATCCTCCAGGTCATTGGTGATAATCCTTCACCATCTGGCACATTAGACAACTGGTCGCATACATTGTTATGTCTCTCTTTATTTTAGACCTTCAAAAGTATTAGTGCAAGTCTTTAAACATCTTAGTGGTGCCACGGTGAACCATATACTTAGACCCATGGGCTTCTTGCATAATATTATTCTTCAAGGGTGAATCCTCTGGAACCCAAATATAGATCTTGTATTAGATCCCACCATCTACTCCCACTAAGAGATGTATCTGCGGTTTTTCTAACAAACTCTTCATCTTGCCAAGCTCTGGGCTGACTAACTAGGCAACAACCAACTTAGCCAATAGGTTTGATTTTATCTGAATGTTAGCCACAAGAATATGGTCCTCCAAAGGTTGCAGAGTCCACCTAGCAAACTCTTTCAGTACTTTCCATTAGGTAGACAAGATAGCTGCACACATGAGTTGTTTCTGGCTAAGTGCATCTACTACTAAATTAGCTTTTCATAGGTGATAGGCTATCATTAAATCACAATCTTTGATGTACTCCATCCACCGTCTTTTCCTCAAGTTCAAGTCCTTCTGAGTCAGGATGTATTTCAAGCGCTTATGATCAGCGAGAATTTCAAAAGTGGCTCCTACAACGTCCCATAATTTGAGGCCTTAGATAGAATGATCTTAAAAGGAATGATTGGACTACCCATATCACCAAAGTGCACCACATTCTTAGGGAGCCCATCACTAAAGAACTCCCCAGTTAATTTTGCTTAGCTTGGAGTAGTACTAGGATGGGTGACCATTCTTGAAGTTTATCCTTGCTTGTGCGCCAGTGAGGACAAAGCGCACAGTTAAGGCTAGTGATGGTCTTTGGGGCCAGTCATCATTCCCGAAACTCTACTAGAGCCTTGGGTAGTGGGATCGAGTTTTACAAATGGTATCAAAGACATAACCCCTCTAGTAGGTGGGGCTCAAATGGGCATGTGGCATGCCAGTCTTGAGCCGTGCGATCCAAACATGTTGGAAATGACTATCCATGGTGATGTAGCCACCCTTGCATCGATATTCTATGATTGTGAGCTAGGTTTCAATGACCCATTCTTGTTCTACATTGATGTGGGGATAGATTATGAGGTTGTATAGTTGAGCCTTGATGAGGACATCAAGAGTCTAAGTGGGGAGATTGTAACTTCCTAGGATTTGAGGCCTCTGATAGAATGATCTTAAAAGGAATGATTTGTCTACCCATATCACCAAGGTGCACCTTCTTTTCAGGGAGCCCATCACTAAAGAACTCCAAACTCCATAGTTAAGTGTGCTTGGCTTGGAATAGTACTAGGATCGATGAACAATCAGGAAGTTTATCCTGACTTGCGCGTGAGTGAGGACAAACCACACAGTTAAGGCTAGTGATGGTCTTTGGGCCAGTCGTCATTCCTAAAACTCTACTACAACCTTGGGTAGTGGTCTCGGGCTTTAAAAATGGTATCACAGACATAATCCCTCTAGTAGGTGGGGCCCACATGGGCATGTGGCATGCCAGTCTTGAGCTGTGGGGTCCAAACATGTTGGAAAGGGCTATCCATGGTGATGTAGCTACCCTTGCATTGGTATTCTATGATCGGGAGCTGGGTGTCCATGAGCTATTCTGGTTTTACAGTGATATGGAGATAAATTATGAGGCCATATAGTTGAACCTTGATGAGGACATCAAGAGTCTAAGTGGGGGAGATGGTAACATCCTAGGATTTGAGGCCTCAGATAGAATTATCTTAATAGGAATGATTCGACTACCCATATCACCAAGGTGCACCTCCTTTTCAAGGATCCCATCCCTAAAGAACTCCAAACTCCATAGTTAAGTGTGCTTGGCTTTGAGTAGTACTAGGATGGGTGAATAGTCGGGAAGTTTATCTTAGCTTGTTTGTGAGTGAGGACAAAGAACACAATTAAGGCTAGTGGTGCTATGTGGGACCATCCATCTTTCCTGGAACTCTACTAGAGACTTGGGAAGTGGATTTAGGCTTTACAACTTTGTAAATGTAGTATTTCCAAATCTTTGAGGCATAAATGATCACAGTCAGTTCTATATCATGTGTTGGGTAGTTCACTTCATTCATCTTAAGCTCTCTAGAGGCATAAGAAAGAAAATAATTATTTTTCTCTAGGACACATCCAAGTCCCATCTTCGATGCATTGGTTAAGATAATAATACTTTCATTTCCTAATGGTAGAGTCATTATAGTAGTTGTGGTCAATTTCTCTTTCAACTCCTGGAAACAGGCTTCACACAAGTCAGACCATACAAACTTCTCATCCTTTCAGGTGAGCTTGGTGGGAGGAAGATCAATCTTTGAGAAACCTTTAATGAAGTATCAATAATGTCTGGCCAAGCCCAGAAAATTATGAATCTCAGAAGGGTTCTTCAGTGCTAGCCAATCATGTACGACAAACACTTTAGCAAGATTTATTGAGATTGATCCTCCAGATATTATGTGTCCAAGAAACATGACATGGTCTATCTAAAACTTGCACTTTGAGAATTTCCCATAGAACTTCTGCTTACACAAGATGTTAAGGACTCTAACCAAGTGGTCATGGTGTTGTTTTAATTAATTACAGTAAATCAAGATGTCATCTATAAACACTATGACAAAGGATTCCAGGAATGGTTGGAACACATTGTTCATGAGATTCATGGACACACTCGGGCCATTGGACAACCCGAATGGCATCACCACAAACTCAGAGTGGCATAACAGGTTGGGAAGGAAGTCTCAAGGATGTCCTCACTCTTGACTCTTAACTGGTTATAACTGGACCTCATGTCAATCTTTGAAAAGATTTTTGTAGACTTCAGCTGGTCAAACATGCCATCTATACGAGGAAAAGGAATCTTGTGCTTAAGTGTAGTCTAGTTTATCATCCTATAGTCGATGCACATTCTGAGTGATCCATCCTTGTTCTTTCCAAAGAGGACTGGTGTTATCCATGGCGATGTGCTAGGTCAGATAAATCCTTTGTCTAGAAATTACTACAATTGCTTTTTCAGCTCAAGTAACTTTGTACGGGCTATCTTGTAAGGTGCCCTAGAGATAGGGTTTGTCCCAGGAGCTAATTCAATTTATAAGTCCACTTCTCTTTTTGGAGGTATGCCAAGAAGATCATCCAAAAACACATCTGCATAGTCCTGACTATATCAATCTCCTCTAAGGGATGCACCTTAGGCTTTGACTTAGTAACTATTCCTAGGAATTCCTGACAACCTTTGACCAATATGTGTTTGGCTTTTAGGGCTGACACATACATGCTATTGGTAGCATCCTTCCTACCTCTAATTGTAAAGTGTGGGTGATCAAGTTTTCTTATGATGATCTTCTTTTCTCTATAGTCAGTATGTGCTCTATAGTAATAAAACCAATCCATACCAATTATCACATCAAAGTTACTCATATTTAGCAAGATAAAATCGATAGGAAGTTCATTATCCAGATATTTAATCGACAAACCAGGGTTTTCAAAAGAGACGTAAAGATTCAGCTAGTTGGGGTAGTGACATCCAAAACATATCCTAAATCCTTAGTTTCCTGGCAAAACATTGTTACGAGATTTCTCAAAATAAATGTGTTGGTAGAACCAGAGTCAAACAAATCTTTTACATTTTGTCCCATGGTCTCAAGCATGCCTACATACTTTTCATGTCAGTCAATCTACCATTGCATTTAAATCTAAGGATAGGAAAATAACTCAAAGGGTTATTACCCTCTATCAGATGGTTAGTGTGATGACCTTGATTTTAGGGTTTCAATATCGAATATGTATGTGAGAACTATGACTGTTGTGTGGGCGGTAGAACTAAATTGAGAATTTGTTATTAAGTAATCGATTGTTGTTCAGTGGAAGTTGTGTTTGGAGGTATAATTTATGATTGGGTCACCTGAGCCATGTATTGATGTTTCTAATGAGTACTCATGGCTAATTTGATAATTATCCTTATATAGTATTCTGGATGGAGACTTTTTTTACTCATTATTGGTGTATTAGAGTAGTCTATGAATCATCTATGCCTGAAATTGCTTCCTATTTGGGATTTGTTTTTGAGAAATGAGAATGTTTAATTTTCAATTGAACGACTAGTATTTAGATGAGTTAGAACTTAGTACAATTTCCATTAATGTCGTAAAGCCATCCCAATCAATCAGAGGGGCGCGACTATGTTAGTCATGACTTGACTAGGTGGTGTGACACACTACTGGCCTTTAGATACATCTTAAGACTCGAGGATCGTCACCTACCTCCATTTTCAATGGAGAAAACTGGTGTACAGGAGACCAAGTCACAAATAGTTTAGGAGTTTTAGGTTGGTCTTCAAATCCACCGCAATTCCAGGAGCTACTGAACAACTTGACATCGTGGTGTGTAGTACAATATCTCTTGTCCTTCTCCACTAGGTACACAACAACAACTTGAGTGACAACCCAAACAATTACATTTTGGTGAGGTTCTATACAGGAGAAATAACCCAGAGAGGTGACATGTCTTCCTTTAACTATGTTTGATATGGTGATGCCTTTGAGCAACCTGACAAAATCACCACTGGCGCATATGAGTTCAGATGACAGGGAGCTTGGTTCTGATTCACACAACCTATGGATCCCACCTAGTTTAACAGAAGGATGCAGATGTTCCTACGGTCTTTGATAGGTAAGGCATGTGTAGAGAAAACCTTCATCTATGGAGTAGCAGTGACCTAAAACTTCCATTGAGGGGTCCTAACCTCTTCTCCTTTCATCTACGGAGCCCACCCTTGTGGCGGTGCTGCTGTGTCATAGAGAAGCAAAGCCCCAATTTCACAGAGCTTCCTCCACCACAGATCCATAGTGGAGGTCTTGTGGGTCCATGATCCCTCTCCAGATGTCGAGGGTGCTCGTAGAGGTGCGCCAATATCTAGAAGGTGACACAGGACCATCATCTAATGACGAGAATGACAAGATGCAAAGGTGTTGCTCCTCAGGAGTCTATTTCATGGTAGCACCCTGTTCTACGATGACTAGGAAGGCTAGCGGGAGAGAAAAAGAGCGGGTTGAGAGAGATGATAACTGAGGAGGAGCGATGACCAAATCTATGTCGAGGTATATGTTGATCGATCATCATCGCACTGATCCATCCTTCACGCTGGCGGCATGCTCACGAGAACTGGGTTCTCGCGCAGTAGGAGGCGGACGTTGGAACCCAAGAGGGAGGAGAAGTTCGAGTGGTCCAATCAAGGGAACTGACATATGATCCGGTCCAAGTTTAATTAAACCAAGTGACCCAGGGAAAATTGGTTGGTCAGGTTAGACCAAGCTATTGAGCTGCATCCCAGTCAGATGTCCAGGTGGCGAGCATCCAGGAGATCCCAAAGATGAGATCAATGACCCAGACGAATCCCTAGTAGGTGATGACCAGATTATGTAGATGATGCATAATATAAATAGGAATCTCTGAACTCAGGTACATGGGCTTTATCTAAGTATATGACTAGTTTTCTTGTGTAAAATAGCTATGATGTATTGCTTGTCTTTATTTGGGAATATTTCTTGGATGTACTATGATTATAGTATCTTCTCCATGTCAATAAGAAAAACAAAGAATATAGATGGTTTGTAGCTACTAAGTGGATATATGCTCTCTCTCTCTCTTTCTCTCTCTTTGCATCCTCTCTCTGTCTTCCTCTAAATATAAGGTCGACACTCAGTCCCTAGAGCCCAAGGGGTGGGGACAAATGAAGTGCTACTTCCCTCTCTCTCTCCTCTAAATATAAGGTCGGCACTTAGTCCCCATATCCCAAGGGACAGGGAAAAATGAAGTGTGACACTTCTTAGTAGTACAAACACATCAAAAGACATCTAAAATATGTGTTTACCTGATTATCTCTTTAAATAATGTTTTCTTTTACTCTTTCTTTCTCAAGTTATTTCAATTATGCAAGCATATTAGTATGTATCTTTCTACCCAAGTACACAAAACCTTGTGTGTTGATTCATTGTTTCATGTATGTTTTAGGTTCAGAGCTAGCATGGGATTAAAAAACATGAAGTGAGCAAGTTCTATAGGTTGTACCTATTGTGTAGATCCTGATTAGCATACATGTTCATAGACTTGTCAAATCATCTTTCAATATGTAATTGTTATTCATGTTGTAGTAAGTCATTTTTTGTAATATACATGTTGAATGTTGAGAATGTTATGGTGTATGTTATGGTTCATGTTCATGTATGCACAAATTGTTTCCGCAACGCACTTTGATACAATTGCTTAATGTTTTCGGATTTTGTCTTCTCATCTCCATGGGGTTTTGAGAAGGTGAAAATTTGGGGACGTTACAGTTGGTATCAGAGCATGAACAATAGCTACACCTAACAATTGCTCACCATGAAATATAAAATATCACCTTTCACATTAAATCCTAGAATCTTAGTAAGTTGTTCTATAGGAATAAGGTTTGACATAGCCTCTAAGTTAGAACCTAGACGTTCGAGAACAAGGTTTAGACAAGTGTGTGAAACCCTTTCCATATAGAGCTCATATGTATTGGGTAGCTACACTAGTCTACACCTTGTTTTCACCATTTCGCTAGGTGACATGACACTAGACTATGTACTGTGTGTGGGACACTCAATTTTGCTGATTTGATTTTATTTTCCAATCGGCTTGAGCCTCGACAATTTTCTCTGACGTCTTCTTTCTTGGAGAAAAACTATATAATATTTTATTATATATATGTAAATATAAAAATGTGTCCCTCACACTGGAGAGTAGTTAGTGTTCATGCAACCTAAGTGAAAGGGAGTGACATCATTCTAGAAGAGAGAGTGTATGTAGAATAGATGTCTAGAGCCTTATAAGGATATGTGATAGATAGATAGGGAATAGAATGATAGATGATGTAAGTAAGGATGATCTAATATAAATTCGATCTCTGAGGTATATGTTGTTTATAAAGATCTATGTTGTAAATGAGGTCTAAATCCAATTTTGGATAATCTAAGCTAAGTCTTGATGATAAAAGTACATACTCTTTCTTACTTAAGATGAGCAAAGTTAAGATAACATTGAATATTCCTGAGCCTCCAGCTCTTTTACAAAGGAGGACCTCTAGTGTTAGGACAAGTTATGTGGTGAACTCCAGAGAGAGTGAGACCCACAAGGAGAGGGTCATAGGACCTACCCTACAATATATGAAAAATATGAGATAATGTGAAATGATGTGTCCTAAGCTGAGTTACTCCTGAGTTGATGAGTTGAGTCCTTTGCATGATTTAATCCTATAATTGAGAGTTGGGTTTAAAACAAATTATGGGTAGGTGACTCATGATGAGAAAGTCAATCCTTTTGATTGAATTAGGTCTTA
Organism: Alisma plantago-aquatica; assembly: GCA_963693085.1. NCBI lineage: Eukaryota > Viridiplantae > Streptophyta > Magnoliopsida > Alismatales > Alismataceae > Alisma > Alisma plantago-aquatica. Next base: position 1,485,173,964 of record OY856410.1, on the reverse strand, counting down.
GCTTGAGTGACATATGTTTGTGAATTTCATCATTAGTTGCAAGTGAGGTGATATATGAACTCTGGTTCTAAAAGTAAAATGCTTCATGCATGAGATACTCATAAATGTTGTTCCTTCCACTTCTCTTTCTCTATATATGATGCTAGAAACCTCACTTGAGCTATTTGGATGATTATGTATGAAGGGTCACTTAGATAAGCATGACCTATTCTATATTCCCTTCCTATATCATAAATGAAATATCTAAGTTTGAAATCATGATAAAATTGGCGTAGTATGTCTTCCTTCCCTCTATGTCATGCATGCAAGATATAAGTTGAAATCACGAGCTAGTAGTAAATACATCTTTGGATAATGGGTTACATGATCACAACATATAGTTCTTAACTTCAAATCTTTTGACTCTAAGATTCTAGTTTGGTAATAACTCTTACATAATAGGGTGATACCCTGATATACAAAGATGAATATTAGTTCCCTATAATGATGAAATCCTAGTATGATGGTGATCATAAATCACAATAATGATGTAAAATGCAAAAATTTCATAATAGATGACATGAAATTGTGGTGTGACCCTACATGGTTTAGTAGGGGTGAAATAGGAAATCTTGAGTACAACCTTCTCAACATAATGTGCATCAGTAAACCCTTATTCCTAGGGTATTAAGGGGATGTAAATCCTATAAAAAAATGTTTCCATTACATGACTAAGTTATTCATGAGGCTTCATTTATATAAGGTGGGGTGGGTACCCCTACAATATTGAAATCCTAAAGAAGAAAATTTAGGGTGTGATCATATCAACACCAATGTACATGTGGAATTATTTGTGATATTCTTGTCACCTAAAAGTGGCCACCTTTATACAGTTGGGATCGTTGATAACACCTAAAGTATGACATTAACTGAATTTTGAGGATGAAATTCCATATAAGGTGAGGTGAATGTGATGACCTTGATTTTAGGGTTTCAATATCGAATATGTATGTGAGAACTATGACTACTGTGTGGGTGGTTGAACTAAATTGAGAATTTGTTATTATGTTATGGATTTTTGTTCAGTGGAAGTTGTGTTTGGAGGTATAATTTATGATTGGGTCACCTGAGCCATGTATTGATCTTTATAATGAGAACTCATGGCTAATTTGATAATTATCCTTATATAGTATTTTGGATGGAGACTTGTTTTTACTCGTTCTTGGTGTATTAGAGTAGTCTATGAATCATCTATGCCTAAAATTGCATCCTATTTGGGATTTTTTTTGAGAAATGAGAATGTTTAATTTTCAATTGAACGACTAGGATTTAGATGAGTTAGAACTAAGTACAATTTCCATTAATGTCGTGAAGCCATCCCAATCAATCAGAGAGGTGCGACTATGTTAGTCGTGACTTGGCTGGGTGGTGTGACACACTACTGGCCTTTAGATACATCTGAAGACTCAAGGATCGTCACCTACCTCCATTTTCAACGGAACAAACTGGTGTACAAGAGACCAGGTCACGAATAGTTTAGTAGTTTTAGGTTGGTCTTCAAATCCATCGCACTTCTAGGAGCTACCCTACAACCTGACATCGTGGTGTGTAGTAGAATATCTCTCATCCTTCTACTCTAGGTACACAACAACAAACTTGAGTGACAACCCAAACAAATAGGTTTTGGTGAGGTTCTATATAGGATAGATAACCCAAATAGGTGATCTATCTTCCTTTAGCTATGTTTGATCCGGCGATGCATTTGAGAAGCTTGACAAAATCACCACTGGCACATATGAGTTCAGATGACAAGGAGCTTGGTTCTGATCCACACAACCTGTAGATGCCACCTGGTTCAATGGAAGGATGCAGATGTTCCTACGATCTCTGATAGGCAAGACATGTGTGGAAAAAACCTTCATCTATGGAGTAGCAGTGACCCAAAAGTTCCATTGAGGGGTCCTAACCTCTTCTCCTTTCATCTACGGAGTCCACCCTTGTGGCAGCGCTGCTGTGTCATAGAGAAGCAAAGCCCCAATTTCACAGAGCTTCCTCCACCACATATCCATAACAGAGGTCATGTGGGTCCATTATCCCTCTCCAGACGTCGAGGGTGCTCACAGAGGTGTGCCAATACCTAGAAGGCATTGCAGGACCATCATCTGATGATGAGAATGACAAGATGCGAAGGTGTTGCTCGTCAGGAGTCTGTTCCATGGTAGCGCCCTATTCTACGACGACTAGGAAGGCTAGCAGGAGAAAAAGAGAGTGGGTCAAGACAGATGATGACTGAGGAGGATCGATGAGCAAATCTGTGTCGAGGTATCTGGTGATCAATCATCATCGCACTGAGCCATCCTTCACACTGGTGGCACGCTCACGAGAACTGGGTCTTCATGCAGTAAGAAGTGGACGATGGAACCCAAGAGGGAGGAGAAGGTCGAGTGGTCCAATGAAGGGAACCAACATATGATCCGGTCCAAGTTTAATTAAACCAAGTGACCCAGGGAAAATTGGCCGGCCAGGTTAGACCAAGCTATTGAGCTGCGTCCCAGTCAGATGTCCAGGTGGCGAGCATCCAGGAGATCCCAAAGATGAGGTCAACGGCCTAGACAAATCCCTAGTAGGTGATGACCAGATTATGTAGATGATGTAGAATATAAATAGGAATCTCTGAACTCAGGTACGTGGGCTTTATCTAAGTATATGACTAGTTTTCTTGTGTGCAATAGCTATGATGTATTGCTTGGCTTTATTTGGGAATATTTCTTGGATGTACTATGATTATAGTATCTTCTCCATCTCAATAAGAACAACAAAGAATATAGATGGTTTGTAGATACTAACTGGATATATGCTCTCTCTCTCTCTCTGCATCCTCTCTCGCTCTTCCTCTAAATATAAGGTTGGCACTCGGTCCCCAGAGCCCAAAAGGTGGGGGAAAATGAAGTGTGACATCCCTCTCTCTCTCCTCTAAATAAAAGGTTGGCACTCAATCCTCATAGCCCAAGGGGAAGGGAAAAATGAAGTGTGTCACTTCTTAGTAGTACAAACGCATCAAAAGACATCTAAAATATGTGTTACCTGATTATTGCTTTAAACAATGTTTTCTTTTACTCTTTCTTTCTCAAGTTATTTCAATTATGCAAGCATATTCGTATTTATCTTTATACCCACGTATACAACACCTTGTGTGTTGATTTGTTGTTTCACATATGTTTTAGGTTACGAGCTAGCATGGGATTAATGAACATGAAGTGAGCATGTTGTACAGGTTGTACCTATTGTGTAGACCTTGATTAGCATACGTGTTCATAGACTTTTCAAATCATCTTTCAATATGTAATTGTAATTCATGTTGTAATAAGTCATTTTTTGTAATATACATGTTGAATGTTGAGAATGTTATGGTGGATTTTATGGCTGATGTTCATGTATGCGCAAATTGCTTCCGCAACACACTTTGATACAATTTCTTAACGTTTTTGGATTTTGTCTTCTCATCTCCATGGGGTTTTGAGTAGGTGAAAATCTGGGGATGTTACAGTTAGAATTGGCGTGCGCCTCTTCATTGTCGATGGTGAACACTCAGGTCTACCTCCTCTATCCTACAGGTGGGGTTGCAACATGTGTGACTGCCATTGTTGGTGGTGTTGCTACCACTAGATGAGCTACTACTAGACCCAGACCTCTTGGGTCTGAAAGAGAACAATTGGCTACAAAGTGTCCCTCTTTATGGCAATGAAAGCAAACCTTCTTCTCGAAGTGACACTTTCATGGGTGCGCCTTCCCACAGTTGCAACATCTAGGGTGGTGATTCTCATTATGGGGTTTTCCTTTTCCTCCTTGTCTTCCTTTGGCATGGTTGCATCCTTGTCCTTTCCTACGATCATTCCTTGAGCCAGAGGTACGCTCAATGAATCCCATGTTCCCCTTTGGTGGGTTCTTTGCATGCATCATAGTCTTCTCCATGTCGAGGGTGATGTTTTAGGCATCAGTGAAGCTTGTCTGCTTGCTTTCCATCACATGGGGTTTGATTGTAGGATGCAGACACTCTACAAACTGATCCACCCTCCTTTCCTCAGTCACCATGTACCCAAATCACTCAAAAACAAGAAACTTGCAAGGGAAGTCTGCCATAGATAGGTTTCCTTGAACTAGCATTGTGAACTCCTTCTCCTTCGCCTTCTTGACTGAGATGGGGATGAATCTAGTGAAAAAAATGGTTTGGAAATTTGTCCAAGGCATAGGGTCTTCATTCAGATCCTGACCCATGATGTGGTTCTCCCACTAGATCTTAGCTTCTCCCTTAAGAAGATGAACGACATAAGGAGCCTTCTTGTTCAAATGTACCTCCAGCATATGAAACCCATTAGATACCTCTAGCAACTAGGATCTGCCCTGTCCACCACTTCAGTGTTATCTTCACCCCAAAAGTTTTTAGTGTTTAGCTTTAAAAAATCCAAGATAGTGGCTCCAAGGTGCGGACAGACAAGTAGTGGCTCACCCTTCTCATCTCTCTCTATGTCTTTGAGGACCAAGTAAATAATGGCTTCAATCAGCTTCTTTTGTTGCTCCATCTACATACGATCTAGAGTGCGGACCACCACTTGTCCCACCATCCACCTTTTGGTTCATCTACCTTCATGGCATCTGTGACGATCCGACAACAAATCAGACCATCACTGTGTAATTAATTGTGGAATTAACCATAATAAATAGAATAACAAAAATCAATAAAAATTTAAAACCTTTTGCAAAGAGATCCAATCCCAGAAAACTATTATAAAGAGAACCAAAGTATTGCATACATTATAGTTCACATTGTACATACCATGTACCATCTATTCTCGAGGAATATATTTACAATAGTTGCTTTGCCAAAACTATACTTAAGCAACATAAAACCTTGAGGCATTCAAGCCAAAATCTCAGATCAATCATGAAAACATTGAGTACTAACTCCAAGGACCTGAGAGTACAGAGACGACACATAGGACTCATATCTACGAGACACAACAATCAGTATCTCCACCTGAGATATTATTGTGGTCCCTGATGTTGTTGTCCTTCCCCTGTTGTATGGTCCCTACCTGCTCATCCGCATCCACCTAAAAATTTTGGTGACCAACGGGGTGAGACCCATGTCCCAGCGAGAGATATAACTCTCCGCCAATAATATTATTATTGAAGATAAATAGTAATAAATTGAGCATAGGATTCTTTATTATTAATAAGCAGGATAAATCACTGTTTAAGAAGAATACATCAATATCATCTTTTAAAGCATTACAGTTATATATAATAAAGCAGTAAATCATCTATTTAATAAGGAATATGAAGAACATGTATACCATTTATATATTTTAGGATACATAAAGCAATGTAACATCAACCAATGATTTACGTATTTCATTCTTAAGAAAATACGCAACACGGCTGATTACATTTTACAATCACACTTATGCCCTGAGGAGATGAGGTATACTGCTCATACTCCAACCGACCACGGCACCGTAAAGCATCGATTCCATACTTAGGTCAATGGAAGAGCCGGACTCCATGACCTCATTTATATTGGTCAGTACGAGACCACATGCATGACATCTCGTGTCTCTACTATATATAGCATTTTAGGGTATACTGGCAACTTTGTTATAGAGCTACATCGACAACTGCACTCTCTTCGCAATCGAGAGATTTCATGTTTATCTCACATCGATCCGACATTAAATATCATCGGGAGATTCGTGATACATCCATCCTGGCACATATAGTGAAGGATTGAGAGATCTCGTGTTTATCTCACATCAATACCACATTAGGGCATAAGGATATTTGCACCCATTACCCCCACATATTCAAAAATATGCCCTCCAGGAGATCCCGTGAAAAAAACCTATTTCACCATCACCAGCTACTGACGATGATGGATCTATGGCCAGGGCTCTACATGATAAGATTTCACTTGATTAATTAATTACATTACCATATTCTTTTAGCATCAGTCAACTTTTCAAACATGTATTA